>RCWM02000868.1:0-312458 GCA_003667255.2 Euschistus heros | reverse complement strand
CCTATGGGAAACCAATTTAAAATGGGACTATTGGATATGTTTATTTGATCATTTAAACAAAAATCTGGATTGTTTATAAACGATTTTATTATTTCTAATGATTCACAAATATTTAATTTGTGTATACAAAAAGCGGTGTATAGAACTAAAATGTAATGACTGTGAAGCAAAATACACAGGAAAAACTGGACGATCGGTAAATCAAAGAGTAAAAGAACATATAAGAGTATACAGTAATAAGACCCAAAACTCCAATTTCCCTATCCATCTAAATGAAAATAGCCATAAATATAATGAAGACTCGGGAGTAACAGCAAGTAGAAAATAGCCTAAAATTAAATATTTTTAAATAATTAGAAATAATAAAATCGTTAAAAACCTATCTAGATTTTTTTAAATGATCAGATAAACATATCCAATAGCCGCATTTTAAATTTTTTTCCCATAGGAACGGAAAAATCCAATGAGCTATAAGGGAAATCCCATAGTAAATCACAAAAATTTAACCTAGCCGCCCCCTCCCACTTCGATGGGTATATTTCAGTTATTTCTTAGACCTTCTTCATTTTTAAAAAACTTTAGTGAATATAATTTATGTAACGTAGTACTGATGTGTTGACAAATTTTGTATGTTTTAGAACTGAAGATGAATGTTTAGCATTCGAAACTAGTTTTCTAATAAAATAATCCCAATAGAAATGACAATCAATTCATCAATCCTCATTGTATTGGTCCTTCTATACCATCATGGTGTACCTCAAGTGGTAAAGATTTCAAATTTTTTTTTTTTTTTTTTTTTTTTTATTGATTGATTTAAAGTATAAACTTTATGGCAATTGAGTTAGCCAATAACAATAATAATTACATAATAGTAAATAAACAATAAATACAAATAGAAAAAGTTTTACATTTTATATAATTATTACTAACAGAAAAAGCATTTCTTCAAATTATAATGATTATACGAACAAAAGATTTTTTTTTTTTTCTTACAAGCTATAATGATATATACAAACAAAGGAAAAAAAAAATAATAAAACATACATTTTTACAATTTATAATATTTGATATTGATTATAGTCTAGGGTGACAGAAGTTGTAGCAGCAATTGCAATAAAATCCAATATTTTATTTAGTTAATTCAAAAGAAATAAATCAATTACTTTTTGCTAGCATTTAAAACATTTAAATAAATAGGAAGACGTTATTTATCTTTTCAATGCTATTGTAGGATAAAATATTTTCCAAAGATAGACTATCATATGTTTGAACTATGTAGTCTTTTAGGTATTTTTTTTTTTCGAAAATTATCGTGTCTTTGGCACTCTAACAACAGATGTTTACAGCTATTTACGATGAATAAGCTACAATCTACACATTTTTCATTAGCTTTAATTTGTAAACTGTTATTTTTAAAAAATATTTTCAAGTAGTCACATTTGGCTATTCTCAGTTGGTTTAGGGTTCTTATTTTGGTTATATTAATGTTATATTTTAAATAATCTTCCGGCTGAGGGTTATTAAAATTTGAAATTTTCATAAATAATGAGTTATACCTTGTATTTAAAGTACGATCAATGTCTGTTGATAATAAATGATTAGTGGCTTTTTCTATTATGTTATTTTTATTATATAATAATTTCAAATTATACCTTGATAAAAGATTTACCTAGAATAAGCTAAAAAATTCAACATAAAAAAAAACAAAGAAAAAAAAAACCGGCAAAACGATTCTATTAAGTTCCTCATTTTCTGGACTTGAAAAACAATGGCTTTATCTACAATATTATACCTAAATCTCTCAGGGCTTAGAGAAGAGTTTAAGCTCAACAAACAGAATACGCATACACAAAATACAAACTTTCCAATATAAACTCCCCGTCAAAAGTATTACAACACCCATAATTCTCGAGATTTTTCTGGTTTTCACCTTAATCCATACTTGTTTTATATTCATATTAATATTATTTATTAAACGTGAGACATTAAGGATTAGACACATCAATTTTTTCCCTGTTAATAACAAATGATGAAAGTTTAGATTTTCTTCAGTCCATGATTATCAGTCGTTTAGTTGTTTACAAGTATGCCAAAAGACTGTTGGAAGCAGTCATTCAAGAATTAAAAATTTAAAAGTTAAAATTGTAAAAATAAAAAAAATTATATAATCTATGTAACATAGTACTGATTTGTTGAAAAATTTTGTATGTTTTAGAACTGAAGATGAATGTTTAGCATTCTAAACTAGTTTTCTAATAAAATAATCTCAATAGAAGTGGCAATTAATTCATCAATCCTAATTGAAATCTTTACAGACTTCTAGCTTGTCAAAATTGAAAGGTAACGCTAAATAGATATTTAGGGATTTATTGTGATTCATTCATTCATTCATGGAATTAGTTTTCTAAATTAATTATGTGATTCTGAAAGTAAATTAATGATTTGATAAGATTTGTAGATGCAGCCAGCTAGTACAGGATCTGGATCAAGCTTCACATGCAGGCTCCTCATGTGTAGGTTTAAGGGAAAAATGGAGATGATTAAGACGAAGACAAGATATGAGGATAATAATAATCAAAAAGAAACCCATCGGACAAACAATAAAAGAAAAGAAAGGAAGAATAACACAGGATACCAAATTAAGAGTGTATAAGTCTACATTTCTGCCTATACTAACCTACTACGCAGAACTATGAAGAATAATTAAAAAGAAAACTGGTTGAAAATTGCGGAACTCGTTCCAGGCTGTACCGAAATGAATCTCACACCGCATAGTTGGTGAGGAATGATGATATAATTTGTATTGATAGGAAAGTAGGTAACTCTTGAAGCTAAGATAAATATATACAATTTTAAACTGGCCAAAAGTTTTGTACAAAAGAATTTGCATCCGAGAGAGCTGATTGTCCAATTTTTAGATGGAGCCTTCATGTAGGCACGCAAAGGTGTAGATAATATCTGTTTTATTTACGGCATTAATTTTATCTTCCAACAACCTCCATGTTCGGGGTACATGTTGCATTTATTCTGTCACTTGTGTTACTGCACTTAGGAGCAATTGAAAATTGTATGACTACATTTTACATTAGGTAATGATTATTAAATAAATTTTTTATTTATTGATATTTACAACTGTACAAAATAACATACATTTAGTAAATGTGTTGATAGTGAATACAATGGCAAGTAAATAACTTGTCAAGAACTACTCCCTAGTAGCACTTCAGTAAAATCTACTCTAAAAGGTCTCTAGGCCATCTTCTTTTCAGACGCCTCCAAGGACTATCGGGAATGGAGAGGGAAGCAAGTTGGAAGACTAGTGGCTTGGAGTGGTTATGGAGCTTACTATGGAAGGATGCATATCTGGTTTGGGCTAAATCAGCAACATATAGAACATTTGGATTGTAAGGATTGTATACGAGATGAATTGGATGGTTAAGTGGAGCCCCAAAGTTCAACTCCGTACGTCCAAACAGGTCTTATTACAGTCATATAAATGAGTCTTTTGTAATTTATTGGAAGCTTTGAACGTTTGTCTAGTAAATGTTGAAGTAGTCTGTAACGCCGAGCCGCTTCTTGTATGTGGATTCCAAGTAAGACGTTTGTCCAAGTGGAGTCCTAGGTAGCGGATCTGTTCAGTAGGGATTTGTGGAATATCATAAAAAAAATAAATACAAATACACAAAAAAATAAAAATAATTAATTAAGAACTCACATGCAGATTAATTAAGCAGTAATCGATTATTGGAGTTTAATAAGGGAAACATCAACGAGACTTAACTCGTTCGTCCTCATTAAAATCAATCAATAGCCTAAATGCATATGGGCTGGTCCTGGATTGCAGCTCAATGAAAATCGGTTCTGTATTTATGACTTACAAATTGTTAGTAACATTATATGGGATCTTTCATATGAAATATCCATTTTCATAGCAAATGTAATCTAGTACTACAATAAAGATATAAACATAAACAACTACATAAAGTCAAAACATTTTTATTCAAGTATTTATTTGGCATAACTATTATATCTAACATTTTTAGCTACATTCTCAGTCTTCTCCTTCAGAATGCTCCATGCTCCATCACCAGAATTGTCAGAATGCTTCTCAATATTCTCATTATTCATTTTAGTTGAATATATCCTCTAATAATGAGGCATGAATGGACAATGATTGACAATAATGTGTGGATGGCATCCAATTACCACAATCCAAAAAACAATTCTACTGACCAAAACCTGATGATGGAGCATTTTTTTCGAAACATGTAGCTACAAATGTTAAATATAATATGAGTTATGCCAAATAAATACTTAAATGATGGAAATTTGTTGGAGATATGTCTGGGGCAAAAATGATTGGTATGGAAGGACGTCTTAACAGAGTTCGTTTAGTTTCTTCACTGTCGTGAAACATGAGGTCTGGCATTGTAAGGTAAAAGTATAGGTCCCTTTTGATTAACCAATGCAGGTTGCTTTATTATAAGTTTTTGATACATTATGTCAATATCACTGCAGTACGAGGTGGATATGATGGTCAAAATGAGAAATGAACTATTCCTGCTGTAGACCTACAACCATTTTTTTAATGGTTTTGGTGTTTGTTGCAATACCCTTCTCCCCAAAAGCCTTGGTAATGTTTCTTGCAGCCTCCTCAATTAAAAATTATTTAAAAAAAAAAATTACTTTAAATCAATTGTTTCCATGGTCGGTCATATTTTATGGCATACTAAACAATGTGCGGCCAATAGGAGTGATAGTAAATACAATCAAAAAAGAAATAATTAATAACGGCATTATTAATTATTATTATTAATAATTATAATAATTAATAATTGCAATCTGTAGACTTAAAAATAGTAGACAACAAGAGTCCACTAATTACAATTTGAATTCCTTACATGATAAAAACGGACTATTCATAAGAAACGACATAATAAATGTATTAAACACGTAAAAAAAATTCAAGAAAGACTAGGGAGTGAACCTAATATAAGTAGAAAATAGTCTAAAATTAAATATTTATGAATCATCAGAGATAATAAAGTCGTTCAATCCTACAGACTAAAGGCGAATCACGAATCATTGGAAACAACCTACACTAGAATGCGACCTAGGCGGCTGGAGTACTATGGGCACCTCCTGAGAATGGACAACAGGCTTACTGAGAAGATCACGCTAGTTAAAACTATAAGACTCGAAGTCTGTGGCTCAGTGAAGTGCAAAAAGACCTAGATTCTGCAGGAATTTCTGACCTTAATGTGTTGGATCATTCGAAATCTAGAGATATGGTGAAATCGTGGTCCCCACTACCAAAAGTTGAAACCAGTCGAAAACCCATGACGGAAGAGAAGTATGGTCTCAGGAAGTATTGGGAACAAAAGAAGGCCTCCAAAGAACTGGCTATAAGCGCTCCTAGACAGGCTTAAATTTAAAAAAATAAAATAAAGTCGTTCCAGTTGTAAAACCAATCCAATTGTTTTTTTTTAACTACCAGAAAAATATTTCTAATAGTCCCATTTTTAATTTGTTTCAATAGGAACGGAAAAAACAACCAGTTATTAGGAAAACCCGAAGGTTTAACCTACCTGGCCATTTCTTCATCTCCTTCCACTCTTGTCGATCAGAAGTCCGTTTTACCTCTTTAGGAGAGGACCAATATATTTGATTCCTGGGCTTACATTTTTAAAATTTTTAATACACATAATCTAAGTAACAAAGTGCCGATGTTTTGAAAAAATTGTATGTTTTAGAACTGATGATGAATATTTAACAATTGAAACTAGTTTTCAAACAAACATAGTTCCAATAGAAGTGGCAATTAATTCATCAATCCTAATTGTATTGATCCTTGTATGTCATCATGCGTACCTCAAGTAATGAATGAATTGTTTTATTATTATACTGTATTGTTAACAACATAAAAGTATGCTAAAAATGTTATTATAATAAAACAAATATCCTCTGAAAATTTAGAGTATGAAAGTTCCTCCTCCACAGCTAAAGGATATTCAGTATATCTTACATCTATGGAATGTTGGCGGAGGAAAACAGCTCGTAGTGCCCGGAGCAATGCAGAAATTCCAGAAGTTTATTTACCGGCTGGGCCTTGGCGACACTGAGGCTTCTTAATAAAAGCTTCAATATATTATCTCTTTATCTTTATATTTGTTTTATGTGGCCCCGATATTTTCATTTTAATTAAAACTTCAATTTCCTTAAGAGAGTGGGCCAATTTTAATTCCTAATTATGTCAATAAGTACTTAGTTAAGTATAAAAGTTAACTAAGAATAGAAAATAGCTATAGTTTTATATTATTCTTTAGCCCTTTCATTTTATCATTTATCTTTCAATCAGAAGTTTATTGAATTGATCATAAATTTAATTGTTGAAAGTATCTATAGGAAATATTGAGAAATACGTTGCTAGAATAGATCATTTCACTCTATATAAAACTATATATTTTAGCCTGGTTTAAAATAGGTAGATTTAACAATTCAAAAAAGAAATTCTATTCATTGGAAAGCATACGAATCGAAATTATGGTTGACTGATGCAAATTTCCCAAATATTTCCAATAAAGTAATTTATTTTATTATTATTAATCCATTTAGCACTAACGTCGTAGTTTTGCTTTGGCCTCACCATGATTCGACAGCCATTCCCGTCTACTTCCAAATTCTTCGCCAACCTCTTGGACACCCAGTCGTCTCAAGATGTCCTCGATGTCGTTCAGCCACCTTGGTAGCCTCTCACTCCTCCCGGCCTGCTGTAAACATTTTTGGCAACCTATCATATGGTACTCTTTGCATGTGGCCGAATCAACGCAGTCTTCCCTCTTTAATCATAGCCACAATATTGGGCTCACCAAACAGCTGTTCGAGTTCACTATTTCTTCTCTTCCTCTGATTATCGTGGACATATACTATGCTTAAGATCTTCGAAAGGACCTTTTTCTCCCAAATCTTCAGGATCATCAAACTTTCCTGAGTTAGACCTCAACACTCGCTACAGTATTTTACCGCTGGTCTTATAGTTTTGCAAATTATTTCTTTCAATGATCAAAGACCCAATATATTTGCTACAAGTACTATTTGGATGTATTCACTAGAAATAATGTTGGTCATGCTGATAACTAAAAAAAATATGACAAAGGCAAAGAAATAAAATTTCAGCTGTTTACATTCATTTTTTATTCAAAAAGCCTTTCTGATTTCAACTAATGGCTTTTTCGTTTGATGGTATTCAATAGCTATAACGAATTATTCATAAAAGAAAGTGGTTGGGCGCCCCCCCCCCTCACACTAATTGTAGATGTAAATCTTAACTAATTGTCCCTAGTACTTCGTTAACGGCCATCCACGTCTTTGGTGATTGGATTTATGAGGCCCTCTGAGATCAATTAGGTATTCTAACTGCTTTTGTCGTCACGGCTGTTTGGAGGGCGAACAGGCTTAATTTGATACATCTCCGGTATTGAATCAAGAGATGGATAACAGAATCACATGAAACAGCATTCTTGGGGCTACATTTTTTTTTTTTTTTTTCATTTATTGATACTTACAACTGTACAAAATAATATAAAACAAGTGAATGTGTCGACAGTGAATACAATGGCATGTAAATAACTTGTAAAGAACTACTAACTAGTAGCACTTCAATAAAATCTACACTAAAAGGTCTCTAGGCCATCTTCTTTTCAGACGCCTCGGAAGATTATCAGGGATGGAGGAGGAAGCAAGTTGGGATACTAGTGGATTGGAATGGTTATGGAGCTTAATATGGAAGGATAGGTATCTGGTTTGGGCTAAATCAGGAACATATGGAACATTAAGATCTTTATGGATAAGTTTATTGGTCACAAAGTAAGGAGCATTGAGGATTTTTCGAAGGATTTTGGATTGTAAGGATTGGATACGAGATGATTTGGATGGTTTAGTACAGTCCCAAAGCTCAACTCCGTACGTCCAAATAGGTCTAATCACAGTCATGTAAATGAGTCTTTTGTAATTAATTGGGAGCTCTGAACGTTTGTCTAGTAAATGTTGAAGTAGTCTGTAACCACAGGCAGTTTCTTATCGTTTTAGTCTTGTATGTGGATTCCAAGTTAGCCGTTTGTCCAAGTGGAGTCCTAGATAGCGGATCTGTTCAACAGAGATTAGTGGAATATTATTAAAGGATACTGTAGGAGAGGCTACATTAAAATCCTAGAATAAATAAATATAAATATATATATATATATATATATATATATATATATATATATATATATATGTATACATACAGAGAAAGTATCTCTTAGTGTAAAAAAAAAATTGGTCGAAACAAGATCAAAAATGTAGCAAAATTCCGCAGACCTCACTTTTCTATTCCAATCCATTGCATATGTACGATAAATCAATGACTGTTTTTGAGGAAACCACGTTTTTGCCATAAACGCTGCGATATATCCACTTTGTTTAAATATTTTTCAAACTTTGACCACATTTTCGGATTAAGCATTAAATTTCCTATGAGAGCCCTATAAAGTAAAAGTATCCTTGAATTTTACAAACTTGCGACCTAAAGAACAGCTTGATCTTCTCCTTATTTAGGGAAGTTACAATGTCTTATATTACTTCAACGCACACCGTTTTTTCGAAAAAAAACTATCCACAAAACTACAAATCTTACAAAAACTTGCAAGTTTAATCAGCTTTCATATAGTATGATTAAATGAATGATCCACATCGAATTCATGGAGAAATTTACTTTTAAAACCGGAAAAAAAAGGTGTTTTCATTTGGCATACAAATGAGTTGCTTATTTAAATAAGACATTATGATAACCGCTTAATGGAAGTATTTATTTTAAACACAATAAACTCTTCATTGGAATAAAAAGAAGATAAAAAAATGATTGTTTAATAGAAAATAAAGGAAAACTGTCAATAAAGCGACACAAGATCAAAGGATTTTATGTTATTACATTTATTTATTAAAATTATTTAGGATTTATTTTATTAGATTTTCAATGTAATTTTTAAAATCCATTGATAATGAACATAGACCCCAATTTCAGCGTTAGCTTCTGAATGCAGATGATGTGAAGTATACCACTTTTTGATGTGCATTTTATGGACAGATGAGTCTGGGGAAGGCATTTCTACCTATCCATGTATATCGTTGGTATTGTTTTCGAATAGTGTTGGAAAGCAACACCTGTATATTGTATACAATTGTTAATATCAACAAACCATTAAAAAAAATTAAACTTATGAATTCTTATAGTTTCAATCGAAAAATCTTACATGTATAATAACGAAATCTAGGCTTTTTTTTTTTTTTTCTTTTTTCTTTTTTTTTCACCAGTGCTGTTGGAATATTCTTATGAATTTTCTATAAACTAAAATATTCCCCTGTGACACGTTGACAAAGGTGAACGACCCCATTAGGGACAGGATCCAACACATGCAGTGCCAGCTAGATAATCAGGAGAGTGGAGAGTGGCCTAATGGAGGCGGAGGTTGGATCCAATTACACTTTAACGGCTTCCTATTAATTATCGAAGGCAATAAAGAACTGCCTGCTTAATCTTGATTAAGGTGGCGCTTACAGCCTATCCGCCAGGTGTAGCCTTACCGTTCTCCAATATTTAATAACCAATCTTCTTGTATTGTTTAGCATGGATAATAGTTTATGGGATGAGCATCTAGGAAGTTTTTGGAGAAATCTTTGATTCGAATTCGTAATAGTGCCTGAATTTTTACATTTTCCATAAAGCGACATATATCGGACCAGTGGGGGTGCCGGATTACCTATAATGATGGATTACTGGATAATAAGAAAATAAAAATAGCTAATTATTGCATGTTTATACGTTAAAAAAAAAAAATATATATATATATATATATATATATATATATATATATATATATATATATATAAAATCTCTCATATCTATCATTTCTTTTGGCCTGTCTATCGGTACTTTCCCTGTCCCTATCAACCATCAACAATCCCTGGCCACACACAAATGGCTAAGGCAAGTCAGTTTTGTGAACACTATCAAAAAGACTCAGAAAACACTCACAAATAACCATAAAACAGACTACACTGTCACATTCAAAAATACCTCCACCATTAATAAATTATTCACCAAAACCAAAGATATAGATAAGTTAGAATTACAGTCTAATATTGTTTATGAAATACCGTGTGAAGATAGTTGTGGCAAATAATATTTGGGTACATCGGTTCAATATCTTAAACGACGTGTGTATCAACATAAATACAGTTGCACGTCTGTAAATAAAAACCCGAATAACCCTGGCCAAACAGCTCTCACCACACATTCCAGGCAAACAAAACATTCATTTTAAATTTGATTCCCCCAAAATTATTCACTATGAACAAAATAATTTTACAAGGAATATTAAAGAAATGATAACTATCGAAAAATTTAAAAACCGCGCAATAAACAAAAAATCAGGCGTTCTAAATCTCAGCACCTGTTATTCCAATTTAATACATTTAGACCAATAATATACATTTACATTAATATACATTATGTAAATCTTACAATTATGAACATACGATATACTGTTATAAATATAGCTGTAGACCAGATCAGACACAATGACAACTTACACATCATTATTCTTTAGTGCAAATATAATACGAAAAAGAATAATTTAAACCATCTTAGGTGATAATATTGAAAAAAATGGTAACCTACTATTAACAAATAAAGTTTGTTGGTAACTGTTCCTAAAACATACTAGAGAATGGACACATATTTTACTAATATGGTTTTTCATTTATCAGCAGTTCTGAATTTTCAAGGTCAAGCTAAGTAAGCAAGAGCTCCTGGCAAAGTCACTTGAACGTAATTAGTGAAAATATAGTGCCAAAGTTCCAGCAAGTTTTTTTTAGTTAGGTGCAAGATTGTGTCTTTACGCACCATTAAATTTTTATAATCCTAAAAAAAATTCTGATTTTCTAGAGTTCGGTTTTGGCAGAGTGTAGGAAAGAAAAGAATCTCTCTCTCTCTCTCTTCCATTTAAAAGGATCAAATTACTTAAATAATATTTAGATTAAGTTAAAAATTAATGAATATTCGAAAACAAAAATCAAGTTGAAGGAAAATAATGGTTTCAAACGTGATTTTTTTTTACTCTGACTGATATAACTGATATAACTGATATAACTGATATAACTCCTAAACGGTAGGGCCTAGCCACAAATGATATACAACGAAAATATTTTCTATTAAATTTATGATGAGAAAACTGACGGTTAATTTTCGATCCGTGCCACAACACTGCACTAAATCGTGTCAAAATGTTACATTTTTGAGTGTGACAACATCAAAAAAAAAAAAAAAAGCTATAGACCCCCAGCCAAAGACATATCCACGTCAAAATCTCTAACTATAAAATATACAAAATAAAATAAATAAGCTAAAAACATTAATAATAAAAACAAAAATATAAAATTATGAATACAATCAAGCCTATATACAAATATATATGCTAGTGGTATCTACTACTATAATTTCATTTTATTTATTATTAAAGACTTTTTTACAAATATTTGTCATTTGTCTTTATCAAAAATAGGTTGGTTCCATTTTTGTCTATCCAACCAATCTCTCTCATCACACATTCCCCTATTCATCATTCCTTCCATGGCGCCTTCAACCCAACGTCTGTTAGGGCTACCTTTCTTCCGTTTTCTTTCCTGGCTCCATTCAAAAATTCTTTTTGGCCAGCGTTCCTCTCCCATCCTCATAACATGCCCAAACCTCTTTAGCCTCATCAATAGTGAAGAAGATGCTATTCATTTCTTCCACTCTCTGTTTAATTCCAGTGTTTGGAAGTTTCTGAAGCCATATAATCCATCTTTAGGGCTTGAAGTCTTTTGGCCTGGCTCTCCTTAATAGACCAGGCCTCGCCTGAATAAAGTGTTACACTTTCTAGGAACGATTTATTTATATCATTTTTTGTATTTAAGGACACCCACTTGCTCCAAAGAACGGAATTTAAAATTCTAATTATTATTCTATAGTTGTGGATGCTTCTTTCAAGGTCCTTTTCCGTCGTTCCTGCATCACTCAGCCAGCTTCCTAGATATTTAAATTAAGCCTCAGGTTTTAGAACCCATGAATCTAGGGATAGGTATTCGCTTTGACTATTAAAGGCTGTATATACCGTTTTCTCCTTGTTAACTTCTAGTTCCCAGCTTGAGCACTCCTGGAGAAGTTTTCTCATTATCTATTTCTGCATCTGACGCTATCAGAATCTGGTCGTCAGCAAACTGGAGATTATAAAGGCAATGATTTCCAATGCCGTGACATTTGTACTTCCATTCTTTTAGAACCCGCTCCACGTAAATGTTAAAGAGAAGCGGAGACAGTGAGGACCCCTGTTTCAAATCTTTCGTTATTGGGAAGCTAACACTAACATGGGTTCCGATTTTAACGCATGCCCCGAGTTTTGCAATTATTAAAAAATAAACAAATAAATAAATAATAGTAAAAAATAAAATTGTAGTCACTCACTCATAAGCAGCAGCGTGACGTCGACAACACTAGTCCTAAAGTTGTACTTGACGAGCTTGATGGTGTGAGGTGGGTACTTGTTGGGAGGCGGTACCCACTCGGCCATACTGCCTGTCTCCACCACCATCCAACTGAGCAGAAGGTGTGAACCCTGTCAAAGGTAAACATTACATTTGTTATTAATATATAATAAAATCAATGATGGTCAAATGCTTTCAGTGACAAAGAAGAAATGGCCATAGCTCGACTTGGATCCACACCTCTAAACTGGCTGTTTTGTCTATAAAAAGATTATTTTCCGGCTCAAGACAATTGCACAAGCGCCACGTTATGACAACAGCAAAACATTACCCACTGGCCTAACTATATCAACTGTAAATGAATACGTAATGAATCATTCTGCTATTATCCAATGCCGGATAATAGCAGAATAATATTTAAAAATATCTGAATTAGAGACTTATTTAGATAAAAGTAATTAGCTACATATCTCTCTTCGTACATAACATGCCAGTTTCTTTCTATTTTATTTCTGCATATGCTAATTGTCATTTACGAATTTAAAAGTTGCCGATCTAAACATAGAAGTAAAAAAAAAAAAAAAAAAAATAATAAGATCTCAATTTAATAAATTTTATAAAAAGCGTTTAGATCTTTCTTTCATCTTACACGTGATTCAAAAAAATTAAAAGTAGATATATAATCCATAGAAAAAGGCATTTACTTTTTTTTAATCGTGAAAATAGTATAGTTGACTATTTGATGTAATGGTCGAATAATATGGTCTGTCAGGTTTATAAACTAAATTTCTAAGTTTAAATTTATGTAAGGAGCGCCGTTTTATTTTACCTACCTAGCAGGTCTTCTTCAGGCCTAACAATAACAATCTGATCTGACCAAAAGTATAAAAAAAATTAACAAACAAATTAAATTAATTTACAAAAAAAAATATTTGAAAGTATTAATCGCATAGTTTATTGAAAGTAAATAAAAAATTTAATTTCATTAAGAATACAAAATAGCATGATACAATTTGTTTTGTAATTGAAATATTGGCTAAATAATAATAAAAAGAAAAAAGAAATATATGAGTAGGAAAAGTGTAAGATAAAAAGGTAAGAAAGAAAATCAAGTTGCCATAATGCAGCCATAATTGAGGAACATACTGCGATATGAGAATATATAATTTATTAATTATTATAATTATATTGTCTTTAAGGAAGTATCTTAGCACCATCCTCACCACGTATGCTGATGACACTTGTGTGTTATCAGTAAACAATGATCCCTTCATTGCTTACCAAACACTCCAATCCCATATCATACACCTTCAAGAATGGTGTCAAAAATGGAGAATCAAAATAAATCCCATCAAATAACTTTTACCCTTCAGCGTAAACCTAAGACTTCCTGTCCTACAGTATCCTTTAATGATGTTCCACTAATCCCCGTTAAACAGATGCGCAACCTAGGACTACATCTGGACAAACGTCTTACTTGGAATCCACATACAAGACTAAAACGACAAGAAACTGACCGTCGTTTTCAACTACTTCAACATTTACTTGACAAACGTTCAAACCTTCCCCTTAATTACAAAAGACTCATTTACATAACAGTGATTAGACCGATTTGGACATACGGAGTTGAGCTTTAGGGCTCCACTAAGCCATCCAATTCATCTCGTATCCAATCCTTACAATCCAAAATCCTTAAAAAAATCCTAAATGCTCCTTACTTCGTCTCAAACAAACTTATCCACAAAGATCTTAATATACCTTACGTTTACGACTTAGCTCAAACCAGATATCTATCCTTTCATAGCAAACTCCACAGCCATTCAAATCCATTAGTATCACAACTTGCTTCTCACTCCATTCCAGATAACCCTCCGAGGCACCTGGAAAGAAGATGGCCTCAGGACCTTCTAATATAGTAATTCATTATATAGAACTTTTTTAAGCGCTATCAATGGGTAGTTGCTTTAAAAACAAGTGACGTGTCATTTTTATAAGCATTATCATATTTACTTGATGTATTATATTTGCATATACAGTTGTAATTTTGTCTTAGGTTCAACTAAAACATTCTCAATCTTCTTATTCTTTTTGCACCATCCAATCCCATTTACCCAAAATCTTTTTTAATCCCATTTATCCTAAAAATATAAAAAGGCAAAGGTCATGAGACCATTTGGAAGATGTGACTTTTATATGACTAAAGCCCCTCACTAAATAGAGTCTCCACTCTTGAAACTTACATCTACCTCATAATATTTGTAGTATCTGTAAATATAGCTGCTATCTAGTTAAATGCTATCTAGTTAGCTGCTTAGTTATCTAGTTAAAAGTGGGGAAATCGAATTTTTAGAAAAACGCTATTTTTTCCCACAAATATTCACATATTAGTATTCATCTCTGTAATAATCTCATAACTAAGTCCATTAGACACTAATAAACAGAAAAAATAATAGATTTCTCTTGATAATCATAACCAAAAATTTACAAGCAAACTTAAAACACAAAATACACTTAACCAACTATTATACTATAAGTATAGTACAAAAGCAACTAGTTATAATATTATCAGTCGTTTCATTTTACATAGAACAATGTGTGCAAACACCAGACCTCTTTTCAACAAAATATGTTAGATATCTTTTTTTGTTGGCTCAACGGGCACATATAGGATATAAGCCCCTAGCGTTTTCAATTTCTGCTTCACATTTATATCTATACATTACGTACTTCACACTGTTTATCTTTATTTACTTAAACACTTATTTTTACTTCGCTGCCTTATTTCATCTTGATTTAAAGGGCCCAGAATAATCCTAAAGTCACTTCTTACCAATAAATCTTGCTGTACTTCTTATACTGTTACTGTATATGAAAAGCTGTTGTCAATTTTGGATATTTTTCTATACGGTCTCATGGCATATTCTACAATATAATTATGTTTTGCCATGGATATGTCTTTCGGTTGGGGTTCTATACTTTTTTGGTATAAATTTTTTCACCCTCAAAAATGTAATATTTTTACACGCTCTAGCCCTGTTAGTGTTGCACGGGTCAAAAATTTTCCGACAAGTTACTAATCAGAAATCGAATAGAAAATATTTTTTGTTATGTAACATTTGTCACTAGAACCTATCTTTTAGGAGCTATATTCCTTTGAATGAAAAAAGTCAAATAAGTAAGTATTATTAAATGTTAATATAATTTGGTTATTAATTAAAATAATTTTATACTTTCAATACTAAGATGTAAATTGATCAAAAGAACGATTTTGAGATGAAATCAACAGTTGATTTGGATGCGATATAAAGACCATCCGCTGCTAAATAAGATTTTAGAAAAACTGTAACACGCGACAAACATCCATGATCTATCGTGGATCTATCTATCAGGATCTATCGCCGAAAACGAGAGGAGCCGGGTGCTTATTGGCCCTCAATCACCAAGGAGGAGAGAAATAATACTCTACAAAGATGGCAAAGACGCTGGGATTCATCATCTTCTGGAAGATGGACCCACCGTTTGATATCAGATATTGCGACATGGATAGCCCGGAAACATGGGGAGGTTGATCATTATCTCACCCAATTACTTACTGGACATGGGTGTTTAGGGCCTATCTGTTTCGGTTTAAACTTGACAATGAATCGTCTTGCCCCAATTGCACAAACCTTGAGGAAACTGTAGAGCATGTATTCTTCTGTTGCCCCAAATTTGCAAAAGAAAGAGAAGATCTAGCCAGGACTCAGGGCCATCAGTTGGTGCCAGAAAACCTGGTTAGCCAGATGAAACCAGACTTCTGCCGATGAAAACTGGAATGCTGTTGCAAATTACGCAGCTTACATCTGCAGAAAGCTACGTAAACAGGAGCGGGAAAGACGAGGCCTCCTAGTGCCTCAATAATTAGCAGCAGAAAATATAAAGTAGGCACATAGCGAGTCCGCCCCCCCCCCCGCCGAAGTAATGCTTGACATCAGTTCTAGTGGGGTGGTGAAGAAGAATAGGGAGGTGGTTTTTAGTGAGTAAGAATCTCACACTGTTGTAGTCTCTCACACGGCCCACTTCGTCTTATGCAAGATTTTCCTCCATACAGATACATCCATGATCTATAGTTTTTCCCAGTCAGGTAGATATACATTTGTGATTTTCAATTTTATATAAATTTAGGTCACATAAGACCCCGAATAAATAACATTATATTGATTGTTTAACATTCTTCTACTTGATACCACTCAATATCAATTTAAAAACAAAGGATAATATAAATGTTAATGTAATCGATAGTGCATTTAAACAACTTACTTTATTATGCTACCAAAAAAAAAAAATAAATAAATAAATAAATAAATTACTTCACATAAAGAAGAAGGCACAATTATGCACAAGATTTATGGGAACATCGCGAGTCAATTGATCTCTTAGTAATAGCCTATTTCCGATATTGTCTCAAATTCCTTTAGAGATTGAGAGAACGTTTTTTCTCATCACATCTAAAATGTTGGAAAGATAAAACAACTACTAAATTTATACATTATACAAAACAAGATAAAATATTTAATTTATTTGAAAGTTGCCTAAGTTTCATTAATATATTTCTGCTATTTAGTTATTTGTATTCGCTTATCGGGTTTAGCCTATCTTGATGTATTCTGAATACATTTCAACTCGATTGTTTTCATCACTTTTTTCGTCTATTTATTTATTTTTTAAATAGAATACAGATAAAAATATTTCACAAGTTTTGAAATAATTGAATAAAATAGATAAAAAGTTTGAGAAGTCCACTTTTGGCTGGGTCTCTATTGTTTTCCTGTATAACGTTTTTTTCACCCTCAAAACGTGCAAGATTTTTTTTCAGACCCAAAACTGTAACATATTTAACGCTCTAGCTCTGTGGGTTGTGCTCGGATCGAATATTTGCGGACAGTTTCCTTATCAGAAGCAGTAGGTATAAAAGTAATAGATTATAATATAATAAACATATTAAGACACTTTCTCTCTTCCTCTCTCTCTCTCTATATATATATATATATATATATATATATATATATATATATATATATATAAAACTTGTGAAGAACTACACATTAGTAAAACTTCAATAAATGTTCTACATTAGAAAGTCCCTAGGCCATCTTCTTTGCTGACACCTCGGAGGTTTATCAAGAGAAGCAAGATTGAGTGAGAAGCAAGTTGGGAGACTAGTGGATTCACCTGGGTCTGTAGCTTGTCACAAAAGGGTAGGTATTTTGTTGGGAATAAGAAGAATTACAAATAAGAATAAGAATTAAATTACAAACTTGAATATTTTTTATTGTTAAATACTTTTAACGTATCTATATATATATGTGTGTGTGTGTGTGTGTGTGTGTGTGTGTGTGTGTGTGTGTGCCCTAATCAGAACTTAATTGGGATATATTTTTGTTTAATTACATTTGTGGCTAGGATCTAGGAAAGCAAAGTATAAAGGAATGTATATTACTTGATTATTCTAGTTGTTATATGGTTATATAGTTATTGCTACTTTATCTTATGTACATAGTTTTATATTTATTTTGTATAGTTATATTTTGCAAAGTTATATTTTATATTATTATCAATAAGATTATATGTTGTATTTTTAATATTTTAAATTTGTTAACTGTAATTTTATAATTCGCATTGGATCGATCGTTTTAACACGTAGATTTTTATATTTAAAAAATGACTATTATGGTTGTTTTTTTTTGTGCGATATTGATATATTTTGTTATTGAATATTGTCACATGCCAAATTGTGTTAGTTAGTAGTAAATGTGTAATTATTCACAAGTTATTGAGCATGTCATTCTAATTATTGTACCTCAAATTAACTTATTGTATATAGTGTATACAGTTGTAAATATGAATAAAGTATAAAAAAAAAAAAAAATGTAATTTTACAAACATATGTAAATTTAAAAATTAAGTTAGTTGTTGCTGAAAGCTATTGAAGTTAAAATGAATTATAATCACTATTATAAAAATCATTCGTCTAATAATGAGTGGTATATATTGTTAATAAACTGAATTATGTTCTACAACTCTGTTAAACCACCCCTAGAAATGAACGAAATAACATGAACCAAGGAAGAGAAAATTCGAAATCCGTTTATAACTTTCTTGCCATTTGGTATACAAGTTCCATTAGAACAACATGACATCCCCTCCCTTGTTGGTTTTATCAAATAAAAGTTTCTACCAATTTACTTACAAGGTTATGTGACAATTTTATTATTGTAGTTACGTAACATTGTAAATTTATTCTATATATAACTAGTTTTATATATATATATACAATTTATACTTTTAACGATGAAATAGGATGGTCGTAATAAGGTAAAATTTCTACGGTGATTGTGGCGAGGCAAGTAGCTGAGTTCATCAGATGAAATCGTTTCAAATAAATTTTGTTCTGCCCACATTTGGCCTATGAATTGTGACAGCTTGTATGGTAATGTGTACGGACTGTCCTTGTATTTAATATTCAATATTATTGAATCAGAACTCATTTTTTTTAAAACAATGTTGAGTCATTTATAAATATATTTCAATAAATAAACACAATTTAAACTGAACAAAATTAACCATTTATTTTTCGATCTGACAGACGAAAACATAGTTTCTCCAATAAAACAAGACCACTTCTTTGAATCCCATTGAAACTGGCAATGCGCAATATGAGATAACTTACCACCCTGTAGTCTTTATTTTACCATACAAAACAGTTATACATGTTATTTAAACAATAAAATAAAATCAAACAAATAAAAACAATATAAAAAAGATAAATTAAGTACATAATATTCCACTGATCCCTGTTGAACAGATCCGCCATCTAGGACAAACGTTTATCTTGAACTAAAACGACAGGAAACTGATTGTTGTTTTCGACTTCTTTAAACATTTACTGTACTGACGTTCAAACCTTCCGATTTACTACAAAAGACTCATTTACATGATGATAGTTATCAAACCTATTTGGATATATGGAGTTGAGCTCTGGGACTCAACTAAACCTTCGAATTATTCCTGTATTCAATCCTCACAATCCAATATCCTTAATGCTCCTTATTTCATCACAAACAAACTTATCCACAAAGATCTTAATGTCCCCTACGTTGCAGATTTAGCACGAACCAGATACCAATCCTTTCATTGTAAGCTCCATAAGCACAAAAATCCACAAGTCCCTCAACTTGCTTCGCATTCTATTCCTGATAGCCCTCCGAGGAGTCTGAAAAGAAGATGATATCGAGACCTTTTATTATAGAACTCTTATTAAAGTGCCACCAATGGGTGGTGGCTTTACAAGTTATTGTCATATTAGTCTATACATTTGCTAGATATGTATGTTCTATACTATTGTAAATGATAATAAAAGGATGAAAAAAAAAATAATAAGTATGTTAAAACAGACAGTTATTGAAACCCTTAAGGGAATACTCGGGAATATTCATACTAAAATATAGAAAGAATAGTTCAATGAAGTTGAAATTTGCAGTAAATTTTTCTTATTTATTATACTTTAAGCTAAGCAAGGAAGTTCATAACAAACATTATTCCTGGAATGTATTTTACAAGATAGTGATTATAAATAAGGTAAAATCAGTTATTGACTCCCTATGGATATGTTTTAAAATATGGACAGAATTGAAAATACTTTTACACCGTTGAGTTGTAGGATTTAAAAGGAATTTTATGATTTATTTTTTTTGACCAAATATTTTTTTTTCTAATTTTTAAGATAGGGTGTCAATAACTGTCTGGTTTACTCAACCTGTAAAAAAAAATGAATGCACAAACTGTAATGCATCCACGCAGGGCTGCTTAAAGCCTTTTCTCTCCCTAGGTAATTTATAGGTTTTTCCCAGCATAAAGTAAGGTGAGGCCATTTTATGTGCAGTGAGATAAAGTCATTCTCAATAAACGGAGCTAAACGGATTAAAGACTGTAATAAAGTTTCTTCAATATAACATCTTGTAATACCCAGAACAACGAACACGATGTGAGTGTGAGATTTAACTTCTATTCAAAATAGCTCAAGTTAAAGCATAACAAAGTTATTTACCTGAACGTCTAAATATTATTTTTTGGTGATTTACAGATTGAATAATGTCAAAAAGTTATTTCGGATATTATCTTGACAAAAGGATTACACAGCTTTTATAATATACCCAAATATTTTTCACTTGAGATACGCATGATGGTATAGAAGGATCAATACAATTAGGATTGATGAATTAATCGCCATTTCTATTGGGATGTATGTTAAAACTCACACACACAGAAGTAGTTATACACAATAATGCTAGGAGACCACTAACACTTAAAATCGCAGGTTTTAATAGCATGATTTACCGCCTTTTAAACATGCCGTTAAGTGAATAAAATTATAATAAAGAAATCCAAACCATATACACTATAGCCAGCAATAACGGATACATTAAAATCATAATCGATAATATTAAAAAAAAAAACTATGAATGATATATACATAACACCCCCAGAGGATAAAGGTGTGGTTCCGCATGGAGCAGCCAGCTGCAGCAGCTGCGTCTGCCAGCTGCAGCGGCTGGAATCTGAGCACTGCTTCAGTTGGTTTTAATAGAAGTGTTGCAAGCGGGAGCAGCTGCGGCTGCAGCCAGAAATTTGAGAAGCTGGCTGCTGCGTTCGGACTGCTCTAGGGACCAGTCCAGACGCACTCCTTCGCGTCTGTAGTATGCAAACCCACATCACCAAAGTTTATTGTATCATTTTAGATTTTTTTTTTTTAATGTCATACCGATCTATATGGTATTTTTGAAAAACAACGCTCAAAATACATTGCAGAACACAATTTTAGGGTTTTGGTATATTTAATATACATTTATAAATAATTGGATAAAACCTCAGGTTGAAATACCACAATTTATATATATATATATATATATATATATATATATATATATATATATATATATATATATATATATATATATATTGTGGTATTTCAACCTGAAGTTTCATCCAATTATTTATAAATCTGAAAATTGTGTCCTGGAATGTATTTTAAGCATTGTTTTTCAAAAATACCATATGGATCGGTATGACATTAAAAAAAAAAGTCTAAAATGGTACAAGAAACTTTGGTACCAATATATATATATATATATATATATATATATATATATATATATATATATATATATATATATATATATATAAATTTTCCCTTTGATGATTTTACAAAATATAGAAACACAGTATATAAAAAAAGACAAAAGAAAATAAAGAAAAGTCGCTGGAACCACAATTTTACTATTTTTTTCAGACGATGTATGAAGTTCCAGTTTTTTACAGTGAATATTTTATTGACAACCCTGTTTTCTTTAAATCCATTTTATCATGTAAGATAATTGATAACTTACACTTTTATTATCTTACATGATAAAATTGATTTAACGAAAACAGGGTTGTCAATAAAATATTCACAGTAAAAAACTGGAACTTTATACATCGTCTGAAAAAATAATAAAATTTTAAAGTTTTCTTAACTCTCCTTCTATATTTTGTGAAATCATCACCAGAATACGAACTGATGAACTTCCAGCTGCAGCGTTTGGAAGCTACATGCGGAACCACCCTGAACGCAGCAGCTGCAGCCGGCTGCAGCTGCTGCGGCTGGCTGCTCCATGCGGAACCACACCTTAAAGCAACCCCGAAGAAATATTACGGCCTAATATCCACCAAAGTCGGAAAGAAATAAAAAAAAAAATTAGGTTTAAACCCTGCATTTGAAATAGATAAACCATTGTCATTATACTTCCCTTGACCTAAAGACGGGAAAAACTGGACGCTCGGTAAATCAAAGAGTAAAAGAACATACAATAATAAGACCCAAAATTCCAATTTCGCTATCCATCTAAATGAAAATAACCACAAATTTAATAAAGACTCGGGAGTAAAAATACTACATCAAGTCGAAAATAGCCTAAAATTAAATATTTGTGAATCATTATAAAATATTAAAATTGTTTAAAAACCGATCCAGATTTTACGGTTAAATGATCAGAGAAGACTAAAACGACAGGAATCAGTTCGTAGTTTTCGACTTCTTCAACATTTTCTAGACAAACGTTCAAAGCTTCCATAACATGCCAGTTATCAGACCTATTTGGACATATGGAGTTGAGCTTGGGGTTCTACTAAACCATCTAATTCATCTCGTATTCAACCCTTTCCATCCGAAATCCTACAAAAAATTCTTAATGCTTCTTATTTTGTCACCAATAAACTTATCCATAAAGACCTTAATGTTCCATATGTTGCTGAGTTAGCCTAAACTAGATACCTATCCTTTCAAAGTAAACTCCAAAGCTAAATTGAAATCCACTTGTCTCCCCACTTGGCTCACACTCCATTCCTGATAATCCTCCTCTGAAAAGAAGATGGCCCAGGGACCTTCTAATACAAAATTTTTATTGGTGTTACTAGATAGTAGGATATTTAAAAGCCATTGTTATCATTATGATCAAATTTACTTGTTTTATATTGTGTACGGTTGTAAATATCAATAAATAGTTTTTTTTTTTAAATTATCAGAGAAACGTTTCCAATAGTCAAATTTTAAATATGTATCCAATTGCAACGGAAAAAAACAATTAGTAATAAGGAAAACCGAAAAATTAAACCTACCAGAAATTAGAAAGGGCTAAATTTCCCTTCCACACTTGATATGGTCATTCTGCTATTACATTCGAATTTTTGACCCAAAGCGATTGTGGTTTTAATACGAAATTTCTTGGAACCGAAATGTAACAAGTAGTAATTGAAATGTTTTGTTTTTTTTAATTTGCTAATAAATTTACTGAAAAGTTTCATTTGCAGATTGTAATTTCGAAGTTTAAAAGTATTTAATAATGTCCTACCATTTTAATTTTTTCTTGTATTACTTTTGTTTTATTTTTAAATGTTTATTTATTGTTTACTAATATATTTTAATTCTCTGATTGATCTCATACTTATTAACAATTCATTTATGATAGGTAATATAAATATTTTATTAATTGAATTTTGAGTGTTTTCTATTTCCCTCACTTTCATGATTTCAAACATGATCAAAAATATGCATATAGACTACATTCTATGTAGGGATTTTTTGCTAGTATTGTTAAATTGCTACTATAAAGATGTTTATGAAAAAAAAGAAATTATATAACTTTTTTCTAATTGAATTACAATCGCAAAATTCCGACAAAATGAAAGAATGACCCATATCTTTCTTCCCTTATATTTTTGAAAATCTTAATACATATCTTTCATCCCTGATATCCATTTTAAATATCCATGAAGAAAAACCTTTATGATTCTTTTTATTCACTTAACTCATTTTGGTCAAAATTCGACTTAACTACTCATTCACTGGACAAACTTTTGATGTTTTTAAAAGTTTGTATGTTTTAGAACTGATGATTAATGAGTAACATTCGAAACTAGTTTTCAAATAAAATAATTCCAAAAGAAGTTGCAGTTAATTCATCAACCCTAAGGATCTTTATTATAAAGTGTAAAAATAAAAATAATAGGTTATCTTATTCATAGCAATTAAGGTTGAAATTGGGAAATTGTGGTTCAAAAATGAAATACTGATAGCTCATACCTTGGTAATAGACTTGACGATCCTCCTGCTAGGCTTGGGGACTACAGGAAGGTGAACCGTGGTAGGTATCAGCTTGAAGAGGATTGTCTTGCTGACTTTCTTCATATCCTTGCGGCATTCCAGGATCAACTTGGTGTTGTTATTAATCTTTCGAGGGTTCGCTATCAGAGTCCTACCTTCATTACCACCCAAGGAGACCGCTGCGCTCTCTAGAAATACAAAATAAATTTATCAAATTTTAAATAGATATAAGAGTTAAAAATAAATATGGTAAACCAATTTACAAGTAGAGCACTTGCTTTTATTCCCGCCTATATTTGAGATGGATTAAGATATCTACTCCATTTTAGTTTTATCCTTAAGAAAGGGTGGGAGACATTTTTTATATGTACACGATTTCTTTTGTTTGTCCGTGGCCACAATGATCAACCCATGGGTGTGTGTTTTTTTTTTAAACATTTTACATGTATTACCGGTGACCTACTTGGTCAAAAGTTATATGCTTTGGGGAAACGCGGCAGCGTTACGCCTAGTTTATTAGTTTGATATTAGAAAAGTAGGAGCAGTCAGGAGCTCAGCTCTTCTTATACTAAATACTAGGAGGTAGGCTCTAATGAGTGAGCTCCTTTTAACCCTTTTCTCCTGATACGATCATAGAGAAATAAAGAAAATGAACACGGATTTGAGCGATCTTGCTCGATACCTATAGACTGGAGCTCTTTTTGATACGCTCTAGCTCCGTTGGTATTGCTCGGATCGAAAATTTGACAATATCCTTCTTGTGAAAAATTTGATGGAGAACATTTTTTGTTGTATAACATTTGCCGCTAAGACCTACCGTTTAAGAGCTATATTGGTTTGAATGAAAAAATTAACGTTCGAAACCACTATTTTTAAGTGTAGGAGCGTTTTTAACATACTCTAACTCTGTTGCTATTGCTAGGATCGAAAATTTGCCTAAAATTAACATATCAGAAATTAAATAGAAATTTTTTTTGTTATATAACATTTGTCGCTAGGAACCACCGTTTAAGAGCAATACTGCATTGAATTAAAAAAGTAGCGCTTGAAATCACTATTTTTTCTCAACTTTCTTTAAGTATGAATATAAGCTCTTATTCCCGCCTATATTTGAGTTGGATTAAGATATCTACTCGATATTACTTTTATTCATAAGAAAGGGTGCGACATTTTCTATATACACACGATTTCTTTTTCCGTGACCAGAATGACAACCAAGTTTTTTTTTGTTCCATAGCACTATGAATAATTCAATTATTTTACTCTTAAATGTCAGTGAAAAGATAGACACTTTGTAAATGAATTTGGAACGGTCAGTAGCAATGTTATTTATGAATGAAGATATTTTTCATACAGAGATGTCTCTTGGCTGGTATTCTGTGTATATTTTGCTCCAATCGACATTTTGACGACAGCTTCTATCAGAAATTTAATAGAGAATATTTATTTATATTTATTCTAATATTGTTAAATAACATATATCGCTGGAACTCACCTTTAAGGAGCTATATTGGTTCCAATGAAAAAATCAGGTTTGAAACCTTATTTACTCTGAACTTTGTTTATTTAGAATAGTCATTAATTGGTAGTTTAATTTCATTCCTAATTAAACACAAAGAGAAGACTAAAAAGGAGCTGAATGAGAGACTTCCTAGACTAAAATAAAATGAAAATAAAGACAGGAGGTGCCGCTGGGTTCTTTTTTTCGAATGAAGATATTTTTTATATACAGAGTGTCCCGAATTTAAATGGCAAAACTTTAGGAACTTATAGGGGACCGAAAAACTAAGACAAAAAGTCCTTTAGAGATTTGCTCGTTTTTGCTTAGTTTTAGAGAAAATCGCAAAAGAAGAAACAAAACAAAATGTTACAGGTAGCGATTATCGCCTTTCAAAGTTCGTCAGGCTTGGCAGTGAGATATGTAAACACTTAATGTTATCCTTTACATTCTTTTATTTGTTTACATTTTGGCTTCATTCTAGGATTATGATTCCTAAATCAGTCTTCAGTCAGTTACTCAGATATTTTTGTGTGAATAGCATCAGCCACAATACCGCCCGCATACATATTCTAATTTTGAATACGCTGATATGATTTTTGTGTATGGTTTCTGTAACGGTAATGCTTTATAGCAGAGTTGCTGGAGCTTGGCTGGATATAAATCATCATCAACGATGGATTGGACGTGGAGGAGTAGTACCTTGGCCACCCAGATCACCTGAAATGATACCCATGGGTTTCTTCGTATGGGGAACCTTGAAGCAGAAAGTTTATTCGGTGTCAATCAACTCAAGAGAGCAATGAAGAGACCGAATTATAGATGCAGTGCACCAAATATCATCAGAACAATGTTTAGCTGCAATTTATCAAGTGAGTGCTAGATGTAATGTTTGCATTGGTGCAAGAGGACAACATTTTGAGCAATGTTTACATTAAAAAGAACATAACATAAATTTAAATAAATAAGTATAAAAATGAAAACTTGTTTTTGTTTCTTTTTTTGCGATTTTCTCAAAAATCAAGCAAAATCGAGCAAATCTCTAAAGGACTTTTTGTCTTAGTTTTTCGGTCCTCTATAAGTTCCTGAAGTTTTGCCATTTAAATTCGGGACACCCTGTATATAAAAAATATCTTCATTCGAAAAAAAGAACCCAGCGGCACCTCCTGTCTTTATTTTCATTTTATTTTAGTCTAGGAAGTCTCTCATTCAGCTCCTTTTTAGTCTTCTCTTTGTGTTTAATTAGGAATTAAATTAAACTACCGGTTAATGACTATTCTTAATAAACAAAGTTCAGAGAAAATAAGGTTTCAAACCTGATTTTTTCATTGAAACCAATAAAGCTCCTTAAAGGTGAGTTCCAGCGATATATATTATTTAACAATATTAGAATAAATATAAATAAATATTCTCTATTAAATTTATGATAGAAGCTATCGTCAAAATTTCGATTCGAGCAAAATATACACAGAACACCAGTTAAGAGACATCTCTATATGAAAAATATCTTCATTCATAAATAACATTACTACTGACCGTTTCATATTCATTTACAAAGTGTCCTTCTTTTCAATGACATTTAAGAGCAAAATAAGTGAATTATCCAGAGTGCTGTGGAAAAGAGCAGTAACTGTGTTTCCTAAAAGTTTCCCCTTTACAAAAGTTTATGATTAATGCTTCCTTTAACCATTTACGAGAAAGTAGTGATAAAGAGTTGTTTTACATTTTCTGAAAAGAGAATTTATTCTGTCTACGTTTGTGTCACTAGGAAAACTGTAAAGAATTTTTGAAATAGACGACTTATCCTTAAATATTTCATATATGTCGACTTCCTAAAATTAAAAAAAAAATATTTTTTTATTTTTGTTCTATCTATAGACTTATTTTGTCCTATATAATTTAAGGAAAACCAATTCATTGTTTTGTAAGATATTCAAGATAAACTTTATGTATCTTCAGTAAAAGCAGTTTATTGATCCACAAAACAATGAAATGATAAAAAAATTTAGGAATTACAAATATTACTGCAGGCGATAGCTTAAATAGCAGAACAATATTTGGAAGATATACGATTTAGGTTTGGTGAGAGGGAGGTCATATTTCATGGAAGGCGTGGGATATGAGGGCCTTCCAGTTGGGTCATCCTCATATTCCTCCTACCACAACGTATTTACAAAATTGTGAACGAAATCAATACATTTTTCGTTAAGAAGTATTTTTTTTTTTTTTTTTTTTTTTTTTTTTTTTTAATATTTTTAATAATAATATTCTCAAAACCGTCTACTCCAACATTTACCAGACAAGTATTTGTCTAAAATTTTATACTTGAGAAGGCTCCCAATAAGTTATAAATTTACTTATTTACACGACAGTAATTAGACCCATTAGGACCTTAGGACTCAACTCAACATTCCAATTTTACTCGTAACCAATCCTTAGAATCCAAAATCCTTCGTAAAACCATCAATGCTCCTTATTATGTCACAATCCATAACCATCTAGATGTCCCATTTGTTGCAGGTTTGGCCTAAACAAGATAGCCATCCTTCCATGACAAGCTACATACCCACTCGAATCCACTAGCCTCCTAACTTGCTTCTCACTCGATTCCCGATTACCCTCTGAGACTATTTCTATGTATTCTTTAAAGAAGATAGACTACGGACTTTCTAATGTAGAAGATTTATTGAAGTGATACTAATGGGTAGTTATTGGAGATAACACACTTGTATCCTTATCATACGTGGAAATATGTTTTGTTACATTTTTTTTTTTTTGTAAATATAATTCCAATTAAGTACTGCGTAGAATATTTGGCCCAAAAAAGGATGAAGAAACCGAAGAATTTAGAAGGCTTCACAATGCAGAACCAATTATACGGTAAATATAGTTCAGGTAATAGCAGCGCGACGGTTAAAATGGGCATGTAAAGTCGTGGGGTTTAGTAATGACCGGATTCCGAAAAAAGTGACCAGTTTTGAGCCGTCGGGTTAACTAGTGAGGGGTAGGCCGAGACGTAGATGGGAGTATTGCATCAAGGCCGACCTGGGAGATTTGGGCTTTGGAAGATTGGATTGGAGGGAGATGTGTGGTCAACGGTTGGTGGTGTCGGTATTGAACCTTCGGGTTTGCTAAGCCTTTATTTATTTATTAAATATAATTCCAATTACACTTTCAAAAACAGTCGGTACGTTTCTGTAATTGGAGATGATTGTAGAACTTTATTAAGAAGCTACATTTGAGGCGTCGACTTTAAAAATGTGATAAGTGCAAACGGTGAAACTTTTAATGAGATAAAAAAAAAGGTATTACTAAAATGCTTTAAAAAGTTAAAAAATACTTTGTTGACCATAATAAAAATAATTTTTTTTTAGTGTTTTCCTTCCAGCAGTAACTACGAACTCACTCGAAAAGAGCAGGTACTCATCTTCCGATTGCGAACGGGACACAACAGGCTCAGAGCTCACCTGTTCAAAAAGCTTCATATTGGATCCGGCCCCCTTTGCGAGTGCGGAGAGGGTGAACAAAATACTGAGCACATCCTTCAGACCTGCAGGCTCTATTCTGAGCAAAGGAAGCTGATATGGCCCTCTCCAACCGATGTGCGTACTAAGCTCCATGGTGACCTGGAGGACCTTAAGAGGACCACTGAATTCCTCATCTTGACCCCCGACCTGGCCATCTGAGGGAAGATCGCAGAAGAAGAAGAAGAAGCTACATTTGAGGAGTCGACTTTCAAAATGTGATAAGTGCAAACAGTGAAACTTTTAATAAGATTAAAAAAAAAAAGGTATTACTAAAATGCTTTAAAAAGTTAAAAAATACTTTGTTGACCACAATAAAAATAATTTTTTTTAGTGTTTTCCTTCCAGTAGTAACCCTGTTGGAAGGGATTTTATTAATTTTTTCTGTACACACCATACTTGTACAAAGTATACAATGCACATGTAATTATTTGTTTGTTGTTTGTTTGTTTATTAGAGCTTTAAGGCGTAAAATCCCTAGGGTCATCAACGCCTGAAATTCATTTATTGTTTTTATCACGATGCCATGTAATTATTATTTTTGATTTGATTATAATTTTACATGTGTTGAAAGGTATAAAAATAAACAAGAAAAATAAAATAAAACAAAGAACAAGAAGGTATATTACATAAATAATTCAAAATTCAATAAAATCAAGCAACAAAGTTATGTAGAGAAAAGTTTATAAATATTTAGTGGTTTAAAGATATTTCATATTTATATCCACTATTTTAATGATTGAATTTTTAAGAAATATTTGGAAATTTTCAAATAAATGGTTTATCAAACATTGACCATCCACCGGCTAATGTCCTAGTTTCTGTACTGTTTTTGTCGGTAGAATAGTTCTGTAGTCAATGAGTAGTCTGCATTCATATATGAGGTGGTGTATATTTTGTTCTTGAGTGAAATCACAAGGACATAGAAAAGAATCTCTTATTTTAAATCGATACAAATAACTATTTACTGCCGCATGTCCTGTGATTTCTTGTGTAATGTAAAAGTTAGTCCTTGAGTTTGATTTAATGTAGGTCCGTAAGTCTGGAATGAAGTTATGTAGAAAATAATTTTTTTTTTTTTTTTTTTTTTTATGAATGAAAAATAAATTATTTTTAAATGTAATTTATAAAAAAAAAAAAAACATAAAAAAAAAAAATAAATAAATAAATAAAATAGAATGAACATATCTAAAAACCAAATTTCTAATATACAAAAATTTTAAATAATATTTTTTTAAAACATATGATTTAATTCATATTATCGTAATATATTGTGTTTAACCATAAAATAAACATATTTTCTTTAACGACACTTCCGAAAAATAAGGAAAGTAAGGAATCCTACATTTTCAGCTTACATTTTAATTAGTACGTTTTGAATGGTAACAAATTTTCCATGCAATAGAGCAGAAAAAAAAATTGGCATATTAAATGATTTTTTCGTCAAATAGTGGATTTTTCCCATTAAAGTCGACGCCTTAATTGTCAGAGGACATTGGATACCAGGATATCTTTCACCAAGATACCACAAATGCCTCTAAAGCCAATTATTCTTCCTTAGAAGGTTCCCGCAGGAGCAGTCCTAGCAACGACCATTTTTTCCTATTTAAACAGACCAGCAATAAATACAAGACAAGTAATGTCTATTCTCCCGACAGAGCACGATCTGGAAATGACTTGAACATGACCTACTTTCTGAACTCAATAAAAATAAAAAAAGATAAAAAATATTTGGAATAAAAGAGTAAAATAACGATTGAGGTATGGAGTCATGGATACACAATTAAAAAATAAATTTCAGGCGTTTCGGCCTACAACGTAAGCCTTCATCAGAGCTCCTCAGCTATATCTTTCCTTATAATGATAAAAATTACCCCATCTGTCAATGATACCCCACCCTGGACCCACCAGCGTCCTCAAACAATGCTTGACCTGACAAAATACTTAAAAAATAATACCGAAATATCTAAATTCAAAGACCTCTTTTCCAGCATTATTAATAGCATGCCAGAATCATTTATAATCTACACATTCAAATCGTTCAAAATCTGATCAATCAGCAGCTTCTTCTTTCGTTACAAAAGATTCCACTCACAAAATAAAGCTTCACAAATTATCCAATATTTACACCGCCGAACTTAACGCAATAGCAGCAGCTATCCACTTTTGCATGACTCTTACTCACAATATTATAGTGATAGTCACTGATTCGTTGAGTTCTCTGAAGGGCCTAGACTGTATGTATCCGAAACATCCCAAAATCCCGGTTATACACTCCTACTTATCCACACTGGAAGGTTTAGGCAAAACAGTAAAGTTTATATGGATCCCCAGCCACGTGGGTATTGTGGGCAACGAGTTGGCCGATCTAGCTGCAAAGGAGGCTCTCGAACTACCGGGGCGAGGCAAGATCGCACTAACTCCATCTGATCTACGAAGAGCCCTAGAGAGGGAAATCGGTGCTGGATGGCAGTCAATGTGGAACGAAAGCCCTCCGAATAAACTGAAAATGATTTAAAAAAATGTCAAATCCTGGAATACATCCAGCCGCCAAAGTCGTAGAGAGGAAGTCGTACTGACGAGACTCAGGATAAGCCACACCAGATTAACACACTCCTATCTTTTCAAAAGGGGGAATCCGCCCAGGTGCAAATACTGTTTTGGTATACTAACGGTGATACACATTTTTCAGGAATGTCCTTTTTTTTACATCGCGCCTAAATAGTACAGGACTAAATACAGACCTTCCAACAATCTTGGGAGACAACAATGAAAAAAAAAATTAGTGTTCAAGTTTCTGAAATTGAGTGGCTTGTTGACAGAAGTTTGACATAAAAGATAAATAAGCAATAAAATATAATTCGATATGAAAGATATCAATAAAAATAAGATAAATAATACAATACAGATGTAGAGAATAAAATAAGAAAGAAAATATGGCGTTAATAACCGATGCAGTTGTACGCCATTAAACTAAACAAACAACAACAATTCCAATCAGAGCTAGTAGAAAAACAAACAAGAAGATATGGCAAAAAGAGGGAGAGAATGTTAAAAAAATTAGAAATAACGAGTCAAAAAAAAACCCTCGAAAAATGAACAGAAATATTAAACACTTGAGGTACGCATGATGGTGTTGAAGGATCAATGCGATTAGGATTGATGAATTAATTGCCACTTCTATTGGGATTATTTTATTAAAAAACTAGGTTCGAATGCTAGACATTCATCTTCAGTTCTAAAACATACAAAATTTGCAGTTCTATGTTACATGGATTATGTATACTAAAGTTTTCAAAAAGGTGAGACGAGAAATCAAACATTGGTACTCACCTAAAGAGATCTAAGACATCTGAAATATATCCATCGCGGAAAGGGGAAGAGGTCAGGTAGGTTAAAGTATTTAATTATATAACCTTAAGTTAATTATTTATTAACTTATTTATCCCCTTTCCACGATGGATTTATTTCAGATATTTATTATACCTCTTCAGGTGAGTATTAATGTTCGATTTCTTGTCTTACATTATTAAACACTTTAGTGTATATAATACATGTAACATAGTGCTGATGTGTTAAAAAATTTTGTATCCTTTAGAACTGAAGATGACTATTTAGCATTCGAAACTATTATTATAATAAAATATTCCCAATAGAAGTAGCAATTAATTCATCAATCCTAAGAAATAATAAACACAATATTTTGTTTTTTAGAAAGATAAAAAAGATATTCGACAAAAAGATAAGTGGATATAGATGATGGGTATATACAAAAATAAAGTTCAACAGTAAGTATATGAACAATATACTTGATAAATAAATACATAAAGTATAACAATTAGATAGTACATAGCAATAAAGGAATGATTAAGATTGAGGAATAAATAGTTCGATAAACTTAAGAGTACATAGTTAGTGAAAAGAAGGAGAAAAAGGAAGCAGATGTAATAAATTGTGAAAAGAATGAAAGTTAAAATTGGCATACAAAACAATTTTTTTTTCTTTTTTCATAATGGTGTATTTATGACTGCATACCCTAACTACCTACATCTTCATTAGTTCTACAGTATACCTCATATACATAACATATACCTCTTCGAAATTATCTATCTATTGATTATTGGGCTTCGATATGAGTTCGTAGAATTTTCAATAAATTAAAGGACAATTAATTATTATTATTATTGTATTATTAATATAATTTATTAGTAATTAGTAAAGTATTATTCATTAAACATTAATTAATTAGGCTTAAGGTTGTTTATCAACTAACTTATGTACTGGAACAGTAGAGGGTTCTTAGAAATGTCTTGGTTTTCTGAGTGTCCAAAGTCACCTTTTCAACTAAACGAAACCTGAAAGAAGCTGGAAAAGCTAATACCTCACCCGAACTTAGCTGGATGATTAGAAAAAGAAATCTATATATCAAACAGGTGATGTTTTGCATATAAAACTAGCCTTATTACGAATAAAATATCAAAGAAGTTGTAAGTAATAAGTGCCGTGTCATAATGAGATCTAATCTGGAAATTTAAAATCACGTGCAATACAATATTTTTCCGCCATCCCAAAATCGTTAAATCCTGGTATATTTCAAAATAGTATCCTTAAGGAAAAAAACTAATAGGACAGCAATGGCGGAATATCCTTCGCTATCTTAAAAACCGTTAAATCCTGGCACAACTCAAAATAGTAAAGGAGTAAAACTAACAAATATTTGGCCAAGGATTTCCTTCCGCCATTTTAAAATAGTATCTTTTAGAACGAAAACTAATAAAATCGTCAAATCCTGGAATATTTCAAAATAGTATCCTTAATGCCCTTGCAGGACCTTGGCCTCCGAAACTATCCTCATCCACTGGTTCTTGTCTGCAGCATACCTTCTCCATTTCCTCACTCCTATCTTGCGCAGGTCACCCTCTACGCCATCGAGCCATCTTAAACGTGGTCTTCTCTTCGTTCGGCTTCCATCCGGCATTTGATACAAGAACATCCTAGGTAGACGATCGGCTGGCTCTTTCCACTTGGCCAAGCCATCGTCTTCTAGGCTCCTTGATGAATACTACTATATCGGGTACACCATACATGGTCATTAGTTCTTTGTTTTTTCTGGAACAACATTGCCCTGATTCATTCACTGGTTCTGATTCATTCGTAGGACTTTTCTTTCCCATACCTTAATGATCTTTTCATTTTCTTGTCTTAGGACCCACGTTTCACTACCATACGTTGCCACTGTCCGGATGATTGTTCGATAATAAGTTTGGCTTTACGGGAGAAATTCCGCCAACGGAGAGCCATTGCTCTTGAGCCAAAAAACATCTACTGCCACCTGCCAGTCTTTATTCCTTCCCTCATATCATTTTTTTGCCGTGAAACCGACCCAAAGAGATCTAAAACTGTCGACGTTTTCAAAAACCTGGTGGCAGATCTCTATGTATAGATCGATATGTCTCTCCAGAGGACCTCATGTACTTGGTCTTTTCTATATTGATATGAAGGCCAGAATTACGGCTAAGGATGTCCGTCGGCCGCCAAAAATCGTCAGATCGTGGCAGATCTAAAAAAAAAGGAATAGAATGAATGAAAGAAAATTAGAGTATTTTGTTCTCCGGTGATATAGTATAACTAAATAGTAACTACTTGTGAATTGCAACCAGGACCAATTGTCAAACATCAATTCGAATCATGGAAGATTAGCAGTGCAAATGAGGGCCTGTGTCAGTTGAGAAGCTGAAGTTAGTCAAGTTGTACTTAGCGATGCCCTGCAATTTGTTAAGGCTTACCGCAAGGACTTGGGCTTCATCATCAGTCTCAGCTTCAGGGCTAAGTTGGGACGGACTTTATTCAAGATTATCTCCGAGGTCTTGTACACGTGTTTCACTAAAATAAAACCATTTTGTAGAAAATTTATGTAACAATTGATTTCCATTTCATTAAATTTCAAAACGTTGTTTCTCCTCTTCTTTTTATTTACTCTTAACAAAAAAATAATACAGTCGGCAGTAGGTAACTCTGCTAACAAAGAATAGAATTCCGGATTAGCATTGAAACATAGCCACCCATGCTATGTTTGCCTGACGAATTAGAAATATTCTAAAATAATTAATTAATTAATAAAGTAAGCCCTGATACTCACTTAACTTTGATTTGAACCTCTTTAAATCAAATTTCTTTCCACATAGGTATAACGTGGGGTTACGAGCATCAAGCTAACTATTAGAAAAAGTAAATGGAATGAATTCAAAAATAATCTTTACTCTGGGACACCTTTTCCCTTAAGAATAACATAAAAGCACAGTCAAAAGGTATTACTGTCTGGCTGCGTACATATCAGGCAGCAACTTTAAGTTATAAAGGGTCTTTTGCACTTGTTCCCCGCATTTCATTTTGAGTTTGTTATCACATGTTTAGGCTACGAGTAACCTTCCCAAACGTAATAACATGTCAATGAGAGATCGTTTGATTGTTCCTATTATTAAATAATTAAATAAAAAACAAAAAAAGATTAATTATTTATTTAAATATTTTATTAAGAGCTAATATTATAACTTGTCAGGTTATAATTAAACACGATTGCTTAGCAACTTTACCTACCTCATATTAGAATCCGAAATGAATCCGTTTCATTGTAATATTCCGTGATATCAATCGTTGTACATGTTTTTGTTCGATTTAATTCGTCGAATAAATACAAAAGAAAAAGCGATAGAATTTCTTCAGGAAAAAGATATTTTACATCGAATAACAGTTAATAAAATATTTAAATAAATAACTAAAATAATTTTTTTTTTTTTTTGTAATTATTTTGTTTTTTATTTAATTATTTAATAATAGGAACAATCAAACGATCTCTCATTGAAATGTTATTACATTTGGGAAGGTCACTCGTAACCTAAACATATGATAATAAACTCAAAATGAAATGCAAAGAAGAAGAAGTGCAAAAGACCCGTTATAAATTGTATACTTACAAATATATTAGGTGGAATTTGATATTTAAAAACTAACCTTCGGGCATATATAAAAAAGATAAAAAATAAATAAATAAACAAGTGATATATCATTTATACCATTATCATCAAATTTACTTGATGCAATCTTTTTTTTTTATATTGTATACAGTTGTAATTTTAAATAAATAGATAAAAGAATTAAAAAGAAACATTCTTACTTTAATATATTATTACATAATTTCGGAAGATTGACAATTGAGGAGGTGGATGAATATATTATGTTTAAAGGAAGTGAAAGAAGGAGCATTGCGGATCGAAATGGGTATGGAATTCCAGAATAAGGCTGCACGATTAATAAAGGATTTTACAAAGGAAGCAGTTCGATGAGAAGGGATATACAAATCTATAGGCTGGGATCTAGTGTTCAAAAGATGAATGGAAGAACGTAGGGCAAGGATGTCGTAAATGTACGAAGGTTTTTTGGGCTTTAATGATTGGAATAGAAAGGAACCAAGGAAGGAAGGAAGCACTCTAAAAGAAGTAATTTAATAAGTCACATGGTTAAGAAACTTGACTGGTGTTAAATGAAAAACAATATATATTAAGACAATGGCTGACACATATACCCAATAATCCGCCTTGTATATTTAAATTAATGTCAAAAACTTATTTTATAATAGTTATCGATGGGATGTATATATATTTTTAATGATTAGTTTCTATATAAATAGCTATCTTATTCATTTTTAAAACAACTACTCATTTTTATTTGTTTGGAAATAAAAGTCATGTGTAAAGAAACTAAAATACAAACAAAATGTTGCGAATTGAGTACTCTTTTTTTTTTTTTTTTTTTAATTGACAAAAGAAAATCAGTTTAAAATTAACAAATTTAATTTTTAAAATATTTATCAGGTAAATAAATTTGCCAATTAGCTTATTAAAAGTTGACGGCCAGGAGTGAAGAACAATATGTGGTGAAGTTGGTCGATTCAACTAAGCCGAGTAAGCTACTTTATTTGTAGCGAAGTTAATTAAAACTTAGCTCCCAGTAATAAATTCTAATTATTTTCACCAAAAGTTCAACGAACGTCACTCAGTTCCACGTATGCATTTCACGGTGATAGAGGTTTATTTTGTCTATGTAAACTAGGTCTGTTATGTTAAAGTTCATTTCCTGTTTATTATTGTAGCCATTGCTATGCGTTACCGTCAACAACTGCATATTTAATTTTAAAAAGTAATAAATTTAAATATTGGTTTGTATTTTCTAACATTCGCATTACAGTAATATTTTGGGTTTATAGATTATTTAATTAAAGTTATATAATGTTATTGTGGCCAAGAGAAGAGTTGGTCGAAATATCGGCACATAAATTATATTTTTCTTAGTACCATATCTTTCCAGTATCTTATTATTTGCCCTCAGTTCAACCTTTATTTTTATAAAAATACAACAAGAATTACAATAGTAACATAAATTTCTAAATACATAATTATTAGTATTTGAAAGGTTTTTCGTAAATAAATGTTTTTATTTTCTTTAGGTTGATTTCTGTAGTGAAAAAAAAACTTTTAAATACCACAAACAACCCATGAAGGGACTTTCTTAAGTTCAGCACTTGTGTGAGCATTTACTGTTTTTGGGCCAACGGTTGTAAAAGGAAGATATTTGGCGAAAATACTCACTCAACCACCAGGTTTTTCTCCAATTAAGAGTACCCAGTTTAACGTGGCTGGGTGTTCCCCAGAACGGTCTCCCGACCGCGAATTCGATCCACAGCCAAAAGAATATAAGCTTTCTGCCTTCAGTCGGATTTGAACTCGGGCCCAAGAGCATATTAGCCAAGCGCATTGCCCCACTGAAATACCACGCCTACCATTCCTGTAGTAAACCCAACTGAAAAGGTGTGTATTTTAGATTTGTGCATATATCACGCAAAAAGCATTTCTATGTTTGGGGTAATTGCATGTGTGATTGGAGAAGCAAGACATAGTATTAACATAATGACATAGTAATTCGATTGTTCATAATACAAATAAATACATTATTGACTATATATATATGAATATAATTAACTATTTTACAATAATCAGGCTACAGGTCCCTTACATTTAACAACATTTTGTTCAAACAATATTATTATTTATCCATTTTGTACATATACGCATTTTCTTTCTTCCTTCTTTTACGTTTCGACCCCTTATTTAATGGGATCCTCTTCAGAACTGGAAAAACAATACCATTCTTAAACAAATTTCCCGACATTGGCACACATCCAGTCATTAATTATACAAAATTTGACAAATACACACCAAAAACTGGGTACCCCGAAACTCCAGGCCAGTAAGCCCACCGACTCCTGCAGCAAGACACCAGGGGACTACCGATTATTGTAAAATAGTTAATTATATAATTTCTAAGAGTCGAAAAAATATAATTTTGATATTATATATATATATATATATATATACACATATATATATATATATATATATATATATATAGAGAGAGAGAGAGAGAGAGATAAAGAATAAATAAACCGATAAAAAAATTGAAATAAAATGAAAATAACTTTTTAAAAACGCAATTTAACCTCACACCGTCTTACTGCGGTATTCCAGCATTTGTTTTTTTTTTTTTATATAATACATTTGGGTTGCCATATACCCTCTTGTATTGATAAGTCTTCAACCACATCATGACTCTCATCTTCACACAAGTGAGAGTCATTTAAAATGTTTAAGAATGTTTGTGAAGCTTGTACATCACACTAGCAAGTTCTGAGGGTTTTGTAGGTGAAATCTCTTCGTTATGGTTAGATGGTCGGTAAGTTAGTTTATATTACAGTTTTTTAGAGTTATTTTAGCATGTTTTTGTATAAGGCTCAACATACATTGATCGTAGTGGGACACGAACCAGCAACAGTCAGTTCTGTTATAAAGAATGTTTAGAATGCCATATAATGTTAAAAGATCAGTTGTCACATTTTTGTTCGTATTTACGTTATGTTATATTATAGCATTAAGAAGGATACCCTCCACTATATATTAAAAATGAAATTTGAAGGCACGTTTGAATTTAAATACTAGTTTGTCGCCCCGAATCGGTGAGTGCAGTTTGATGCGAAAACTTGTCTACTACAAACTTGCCTGACTCGCTAAGTCCTGTTTTGAGAAAATGGAAAGATATCTCCAACAGTATCGATCGGTTCCAAGAAATCAACTTTGGACCATCGATTCTCGATACCTATTCTTTTCTCAATAATCGATGGAACCGAGAATCGACGCATCCTTAATAAATACACTTACTTCCTAAAACTGATTTAGACCTGTGCACAGCAAATTTATCGAACAGTAAAAAAAATTCCCATATCCAAACTTCTAACGTTTCAATCACATAAAATAATTGCAGGATTCCCATGGAACGTAGAACATGACTCAGAGAATTATACAATGAACTAGACCAAAGCTTTTTTTTTTTTTTTTTTTTTTTTTCCATTTATTGATATTTACAACTGTACAGAATAATATACAACAAGTAAATGTGTTGACAGGGAATACAATGACATGTAGATAACTTGTGAAGAACTACTCACTAGTAGCACTTCAATAAAATCTACACGAAAAAGTCTCTAGGCCATCTTCTTTTCAGACACCTAGGAGGATTATCAGGGATGGAGGAGGAAGCAAGTTGGGAGACTAGTGGATTGGAGTGGTTATGGAGCTTACTATGGAAGTATAGGTATCTGGTTTGGGCTAAATCAGCAACATATGGAACATTAAGGTCTTTATGGATAAGCTTATTGGTGACAAAGTAAGGGGCATTTAGGATTTTTCGAATGATTTTGGATTGTAAGGATTGGATACGAGATGAATTGGATGGTTTAGTAGAGCCCCAAAGCTCAACTCCGTACGTCCAAATAGGTCTAATACCAGTCATGTAAATAAGTCTTTTGTAATGAATTGGAAAGTTTGATCGTTTGTCTAGTAAATGTTGAAGTAGTCTGTAACGACGAGCAGTTTCTTGTCGCTTTAGTCTTGTATGTGGATTCCAAGTAAGACGTATTTCCAAGTGGAGTCCTAGGTAGCTGATCTGTTCGACAGGGATTAGTGGAATATCATTAAAGGATACTGTTGGACAGGAAGTCGTAGGTTTACGACGAAGGGTAAAGGTTATTTGGTGAGATTCGTTTGGGTTTATTTTGATTCTCCATTTTTGAAACCATTCTTGAAGGGTTGGGATTGGAGTGTTTGGGAGGCAATGAAGGGATCATTATTCACTGATAATACACATGTGTCATCAGCATAAGTGGACCAAAGCTAAACACAAAATACTCCATGACAAACTTTATAGCCACCATGTATGGGTTCTACAAACCTACGGCACCTCTGAGAAGTGTGTTAAGTGCAATTTTGTATATTTTTGATTATGAGTTTCACCTGATAACTTTTTTTTATTAATGAGATGAATATTCGTTTGTGAATCTTTGTGAAAACAATTCCAAACTTTGAATAGCATTTTTCTTAAATTTGATTTCATCGAATAATATGATATTTGCATTTATAACACACTATAACAGGTGCCACAGAAATTTTCCAAGAAATACATACCGAAGTCTACTTGAAAAGGGGTTGGACGACGGATCTCCTTAGTTAAGAAAGAAGCTAAAGTATAGCCAAGAGGAAGTACCATTGTGTACTGATTTTCCTCATGCCTCGCAGGATATTATGTGACTTTCTTGTATTTAGCCCATTCCTTGATTGTAATTGAAGACAGGTGTAAACTTATCAAGAAAGTTTATACATACAATATAAAGTATATATAAATTAAAATTTATATTTTTTTATGCGCTTTTCTGTTCAAGTAAAAGAAAAGTGATGGATAAAGACATTACCTTTTGTTATTGGCATCCATTTTATTAAACAACAGCAAATTGAAGAATAAAGCGAATTCAATTTCGTTTTGCATTTGTGACTTAGATCACTTGAATTCGTGATATTTAGAGGGAAACTGTGTTTAAAAATACATTTGCTTTTTCGTGTTTATCAAATTATATTTATTGAAATGTTTAATTCTGAAAATAAAATATGACCTCTTAAACTCAAAATGTAAAGGTCGTGTTGGTCGAGATTATTTTAGCAATAATCAAGCCTGTAACGCTAAAACATACCAGCACTGTGTTTATTTGTTTAGTATAGTATTACATCAAATATATTCAATTGCAATAGTGAAATGGAAGTAAAATTTAACGCTGTTGTTCTATATTATCACCGCTTTTTAACTATTAGTCCAGTCAATGACTGCTGAAATGAGGGACGTAGAGTGCATGGAATATCCGATAATTTTTGATTTCATAGCTTCGTTAGGAATAGTTAGAAGGTAAACATACTAAAAGTCCCCGCCGCTGGGGGGTGAGCTAACGGTGGGGGGAGGGGAGAAGTTCCACTTTTTTGGTTTTTCGATAATATTTCGAAAACTGTTGACTCTAGAAAAATATGATTTAAATAATCATAAAAGCTAATTAAATTTACTATAAAATTTATTGTATATAAATTTGTCGTAATTCTAACCGTTTCCGAGATATAAATTATTGAAAATAAGAGTGATTTTCGGGAAAAAACTAATGTCACCTCAGTTTTTGTTAAACTTTTGCTTCTATTACGTTCCACAACCGTTTCTCAGAAAAAACGTCAGAATAAAAATTGTAGAGCATTAAATACACTTTTATTCCGTATATACCAGGTATGCAAGTTTAAAATGTCGTTTTAATTCCAATAGAATGCGCTCTTAGCCTATTGAAGGATTTGCTTATCTCTAAACGCTATTTTGTTTGTTAGTCATTTGTTTACAAAAGTCAGTTGTTTTTAAGTCGTTTACGTGGACGTATCATACCTTTCTTTGGTGTTAAAAATGTCTAATTTTAAGCCAAATAAAGAGCATTTGCGGCATGTCATGATTTTCTTATTTAATCAAAAGAAAAAGGCATCTGAATGTCATCGAATTCTTGTTGAGACTTATGGCGATGTTGCCCCAACCGTCAGGACATGTGAACGTTGGTTTCAAAGTTTCAAACGTGGTGATTTTGATGTTACTGATCAAAAACGAGAAAATCGACCAAAAAAGTTTGAGGACTTCGAATTGCAATCTTTATTAGACGAAGACAATACCCAAACCCAACAAATGATGGCAGAACAGTTGAATGTCACTAGGCAAGCCATTTCCGATCGCCTGAGAGCTATGGGAAAGATTCAAAAGGTTGGAAAATGGGTTCCACATGAATTGGACGAACGACAGATGGAAAAACGAAAAACTGGGTGCGAAATGCTGCTTTTACGCCACAAAAGAAAGGGTTTTTTGCATCGAGTTGTAACTGGCGATGAAAAATGGATTTATTTTCAGAATCCCAAACGAAAAAAATCATGGGTAACGCCAGGACAACCATCCACATCGAGTGCAAGACCGGATCGTTTTGGGAAGAAGACAATGCTGTGTGTGTGGTGGGATCAGAAGGGAGTAGTCTACTACGAGCTTCTCAAACCCGGCGAAACAGTCAATACCGAGCGCTAGCGACAACAAATGATCAATTTGAGTCACGCATTGATCGAAAAACACCCAGAATGGGCTCACAGGCACGCCAAAGTCATTCTTCAGCATGATAACGCTCCTGCCCATTCAGCCAGATTGACTAAGGAAACGATTTCTTCGCTTGATTGGGAACTCCTACCCCACCCGCCGTATTCACCTGACCTGGCGCCTTCTGATTATCACCTCTTCTCATCGATGGGACACTCATTCGCGGAGCAACACTTCAACAATTTCGAAAACGTACGAAAATGGCTCGATGAATGGATTTCAAATAAAGATGAAGCATTCTTTTGGAATGGTATCCATATATTGCCAGAGAGATGGACAAAATGTGTAGAAAGCGAGGGTCAGTACTTTGAATAAAATATATTATACTTTTTTTTTAAATTACTGTGTATATATTTTAAGAAATAAACGACATTTTAAACTTGCATACCTGGTATGTTTTTGGCATTTGCTTTAAAAGTTAACAAAAAGTGAGATAAACATTTTTTTTATTTCTAAAATTGTCGATTGTTAATAACGTATATCTCGAAAAATGTTTACCTCACATTTGTTAAACATTTGAAGCAAATACCAGAAACATATATACGGAATTAAAGTATATTTATTGCTCTACAATTTTGATTTTTACGTTTTTTTCTGAGAAACGAGACGTAATAGAAGCAAAAGTTTGACAAAAACTGAGGTGACGTTTGTTTTTTCCCAAAAATCACCGATTTTCAATAATGTATATCTCATAAACTGTTAGAATTACGACCAACTCATATAATATAAATTTTATAGTAGATTTAATTAGCTTTTATATTATTTAAAACCTATTTTTCTAGAGTTAACTATTTTGGAGATATTATCGAAAAACCAAAAAAAATGGAACATCTCCCCTCCTCCCCACCGTTAGCTCACCCTCCAGCGGCGGGGACTTTTAGCATGTTTACCTTCTAACTACTCCTAACAAAGCCCTGAGGTAAAAAATTATCGCATATTCCATGTACTCTACAATATGTTTATTGACTGGACTATATAGCACATGTTTAAATAAAACAGCTTAAATGACTGAGAAAACAAATAATGAATATTGACCACCGGAGCACAGAGGGCTGTTTACTGAACGGATAACAAGTAGTACAAAATTTAAAAAAGGATTGAAATGTTATTTGCAGAATTGTATACTTCAAAATAATATGTAATATTTTACAAAATAAAAATAAACTGGCTACAAGATCATAGTTTCTATTAATAAGATAAACAAAAGATAGCCAAACTAGGAGAAATAGGATTCTTTTTACTGGATCCATATTCATTAGCTAGACCCAACTACGCCCACGACGATTTCGAGATTGAACCTTCAACGTCAACATGCAACCACCTCTTTAATTACTCACATTAAAAGCAAGTCGATAGATCTTAGCCTGATATTTCGGGCTAACTAGAACCGGCTTTACTTCAGGAGAATCGATTAATTAAAGATGAGATCCGAGAAGTAGTCGCGGCTTTAAAACGAAAAACTTTTTAATAGCTCCATAAAGTAGGGCGGCTTTCGTCATATGTTGTGCTCTTCATCGTTGTTTAGCACCGAATTATTAAAAAAGTTTTAAAATAAATTCAGATGCTGAGTGTTATTTATGACAAATAAAAAGTAGCTATAAAATAAAATAAAACTGTTTTGATATTTTGTTTCCACAGCTTAGTTTTTTGTTTTTTTTAACTTTTACCTTTTGGTTTTATGGACTTCGTCCCTCGTCCTAAACTATTGGTATCTGATTAACCAATTCTACTAGAGGAAAATAAGAGGATGGGTAATGAATAATGATTATTATGTATTTTTGATTAAATGACGTAACATTTGTAATAATCTGAATCTATCGAAAATATTACACTAGATCTGCTCATGGGTCAAAAAAAATTTTGTATGTTTTAAGGCCTTTTTACACGCTCAAGCCATTTGCGCATATCAAGTCGATACTGTTTACACGTTCAGTTTTGCTTGCACAAATATGAAGTAAAAACCTCTCTGCTTTGTTGAAAATGGAAAATTCTGACGAAGAACTATTAATTCCTGCAACGGACAACAATATCCTTCCGCTATCTTAAAATTGTTAAATCCTAGAATATTTCAAAATAGTATCCTTAAGAACCAAAACTAAAAGGACAATAATGGCGTAATATCCTTCGTATAACTTGAAAATCGTTAAATCCTGGCGGAACTCAAAATAGTATCCTTAAGGATGAAAACCAATATATATGTGGCCAAGGATATCCTTCCACCATCCTAACATCTTCCTTAAGGACGAAAACTAAAATTTAAAAAGTCCTGAAAGATTAAAAAAAATAAATAGTAATCTTAAGGACGAAACCTGATTTGTTTGGAAGGGGAGTGGCCAAGAATATCCTTCCACCATCCTAACATCTTCCTTAAGGACGAAAACTAAAATTTAAAAAATCCTGAAAGATTTAAAAAAAATAAGTAGTATCCTTAAGGACGAAATCTGATTTGTTTGGAAGGAGAGTGGCCCAGGATGTCCTTTCGTTATATTAAAAATCGTTATTTCCTGGAATACTTCAAAATAGTATCCTTGAGGATAAAAACTAATATATATATATATATATATATATATATATATATATATGTGTGTGTGTGTGTGTGTGTGTGTGTGTGTGTGTGTGTGTCTGAACTAGGATGTCCTTACGCTATCTTAAAATAGTATTTTTAAGGACGTTAAACAAAAGAACATTGTTAAATCCTGGAAGATTACAAAAAAAATAGTATCCTGAAGTATGAAAACTAATTAGTGAGGAAGAAGAATGGCTAAGGATGTACATGTACCTTCTTCCGCCAAAAATATGATATGGAACAGGTCGAACGTAAAATGCGTATGTGCTAGGGTTGAGTTGAGGCTTGGGCATCATTTACGCGCTCATGCGAACAACCTAACTTCAATTCGAATTTCTGTCTCGGCGGATTTTACTCAAGCCAAAATCTTTGGCTTGTGCAAACTTAAAATCTGCGTTTACATGCTCCAATTTATTTGTACAAACAGGCATCTGCAAGCCAATTTGCGCAAATTGGATGAGCGTGTAAACTGGCCTTTAGAAGTAATGATGAATGTTTAAGATTCGAAACTAGTTTTCAAATAAACATAATTCCCATAGCAATTGTAGTCTAGGAGCCCACGATACTAAACCTGTCATGATAGGTCTCCCAAAAAAAAAAAGCTCATCTGAAAGATCATAAATTTTTTTATAAGAAAAACCACTGCTGCCTATTTTAAACCATAGAGAAAATGGCTGCAGCCAGTAAAATAAGGTTCCAGATGGCCTTTCCAAGGAAAAATCTGCAAAACCTTTTGTCTCAACGGATCTTTATGTTTTTTCATGTGCTGAATCCAAATCTGGAGTTTGCTACCTCAGTAGTCGTCGGCTTCGTATCCCAAAATTGCAAAAAAACGCCCGAAATAGTAATTATTATCGGTTTTACCTATAACAAGACAACGAAGTCGGAATGTTTTTCGATGTTTTATATAGCTAATGGTAGCTGGAGCTATTACCTACGAAAAGAAAAAAAAATCCAAAATAGGACCACTTTTGGCGAAATTATGGTCATGGGACATTTGTAGATATTGGCTGACTTGCACTCATTCCCAGTTCTCCACAAAACTCTTTTGGCTATAACTCCGAAACTATTTGTCCGATATAAAAATTTTTTTTTTCATCTTAAATCTGGTTATATAGAATTTTAGAGTTTGTATATGAAGTTTTAATCATGCACCTTAAAATGCACATGCGAGCACGCTAAAAAAAACCATATTGTTGGGAAATCCAAGTTTTTTTTAACACATTTTTCACTATAACTCCAAAAATATGGATCCGATCTAAAATTTCTTTTTTTCATCTTAAACCTGGTTAAATTTATTAAATTATTTTGATTTGATTCTGAAGTCGACCGCTGCCGTGGTAAGAAACATCAGATTCGGATTTAGCACAAAAAAAAACAAAAAACATAAAGGCCCGTTGAAAAATATTTAGGCAGTTTTTTCCTGAAAACGGCTTTCTGGAACCTGGCTCCTGCCATTTTCTTCACTGCTTCAGTGGTTTTTCTTGCACAAAGATTTATGATCTCTTTGATAAGCTTTGTTTTTGTTTTTTTTAGGAGACCTATCATAACAGGTTTATTGTCGTGGGATCCTGGAGTATGGCAATTAATTCGTCAATACTAATTGCATTGATCCTTCTTTACCGTCACTCGTTCCTTAAGTCACAATACAATCGTTATTAAGTCATTATACAATCGTTCTATAGGAATATAGAACGATTGTATAAAATATGTAAACAATCTTCATTTTGACGTTAATTATCTTGTTATGTAATATTACTACATATATTATTATTATTTATTATATATTATATTGAAGTATATGAATATCCACCCGTCTATGGCAGAATAATGACAGCGGAGGTATTGAATATCGCTGCCGCTATCGAAGTTTATACCTTACCGGTGAGATATCTTTTACAACTTCATTAGTATCGGATTATAAGCTGCCGTAACTTGGAATATCAGCTTCTACTCTGCCTCAGCTTGAGAGACATTGGCCTGGATCTCGTTAATGTTTATGAACCCAGTAGCAGGGGACTCTGTAGAGAGGGGTATCGATAAACGATACATCGAATTATCTTCCTTCCAATAATCCAATATGTTTTAATTTGATATACATGGAATATACATACGTAGAAATGCTTTCCCCTGTAAAAACAGACTCATCTGTCTATAAAATTCGCCTCAAAAAGTTGTATTCTTCAATATCATCTGCATTCAGAAGCTAACGGCAAAATTGAGGTATATGTTCATTATCATTGGGTTTTAAACCTTACATTGATAATAATAAAATAAATCCTAAATAATATTAATAAATAAAAAAATGTAATAACATAAGATCCCCTGTTCTGTTGTCACTTTATTTTCAGTTTTCCTTTAATTTCTATCAAAAAATAATTTTTTTTTTTTTTTTCTATTTATTTCAATGAAGAGTTTATTATGTTTAAAATGCACATTTTAATGTGCATGATGGATTATCATAGTGTTTTATTTACACAAGTAACTGATTAATATTCCAAATGAGAACACCGTGTTTTTTCGGTTTCAAAAGTAAATTTATCCATGAAATCGAATCATTACATTTAACATATCATTCGAAAGCTGGTTAAATTTTCAAGTTTTTGTGAGATTTGACGTTTGTGGATAGTTTTTTTTTTTTTCCAAAAACGGTGAGCGTTGAAGTAATACAAGACATTGTAACTTTTCTATATAAGGTGAAGATCAAGCTGTTCTTTAGGTCACAAGTTTGTAAAATTCAAGGTTACATGTACTCTTCTCTTATAGAAAATGTAATGCTAAATCCGAAAATGAGATAAAAGTTTGAAAAATACTTTTAAAAAATGGAGATATTGCAGCTTTTAGGGTAAAAAACGTGTTTTCCTCAAAAAAGTCTTTGATTTATCGTATATCTGCAACGGATTGAAATAGAAAGGTGAGGTCTGCGGCAGGTTTCTACATTTTTGATCTAGTTTCGTCCAATTTTTTTTTTTTACACTAAGAGGTACTCACCCTGTATATCATAATATCAACACGAAATCAATGTTGAAAGTTATTTTGTTAAATTCTGGTAAACTTTATCAAATTAGGGAGGTGGAAATTAGAAAATAATAAACTTTTTTTTTTTAATTTCACTAAGATATAGAATATTTATAAATTTAGATATTCTAAAGATTTTAAAGGATAATTGGTACTAAAAATACATTAAAAAAGTAAAAAAATAAAGGAATTGTTAACATAATGGACTCAAATCTTTTGAATTTTCTAGCACTTCTCTAAATATTTAACCCGACAAAACAAATATTTTCTTTGATGTCCTTTAGAGATCCGAGATTCTGTAGGATATTTTCGGTTCAGGACTTCAAAGTAATTAATTAGTTATAGCAAGAGAATAGACTTAATAGGACAATAATTGAACTCAACTGAATTCCACGTGCTATAAATTTATGATATTGCATTTATAAAGTAAGGTTACAGTTTACAGGTATTGGTATTGGTGAGGACCAATTTGCCCAACACCTGATGGCTACTTAGATGTTGCCATCCAGTAAATATTTCCATTACTTTTACCTTGATTTTTAGCTTTAAAAGATATCTTTCAAATCGTTTTCAGCTAAAAATAAAACTTGCATCAAAGGGTTAAGTAAGGTGAGGGGAGGACATGGAAGGTGAATGATGAATTTAATATTATTTGTAAACATCAACCTTCTATAGACCTAGACCGGACGCGCCTACTAGGGTCACACATTCGGGCGCGCGGATGATTTCGTCCACCACTATTGTTTTCTTCACCTTCCGAAGATATATCCAATCCTGACGTAATTTATTATTTATTTTAGTTGTAATGGGAGTAATATAATTAAAAAGTAATAATTATTTTTATATTTTACATTAGGGAAAGTAAAAATATCGCTAAAATGAATTTATATTTATCAGCCATTTCACCACCTAAGTTCTCTGAGTATATACATTGTATTTTCAAATTCAAGTTTTGCTTACATTTTTTTAAATATGGAGACTTTTTTTGACACGCTATAGCACTGTTGGCGTTCCTCTGACCGAAAATTTTTTGATGACGATTCTCTGGTCAGAAATAAAATGGAGAAAATTTTTGTAATATAGCATTTGTCCCTAGTAGTCCAGTCAATAGGGAAAATTCTCTCCTAATAATAAGGGCTGGTAGCAACCCGCACAGAGTTGTTAAGGGCGATGAAAGAAGTATTTCTGTCAAAAGTGCCCCAAAGATTTGGTGAGTTTTTTAGAGTTAGGGGCACGAGAACATGGCCAAAAGCAGTTTTTTCAATTTATAAGCAAATATAACGCGGCTTTTCATAAAATGTTGAGCCATTGATCGTTCGATTCTGATGATTGGTTGTCGTAAAAAGTGCAAAAAACCCTCTAAAATGTCCCTTTTTTTGCATAAGAATTATTATAAACAAAAAGGGCCTTTTCAATACTTTTTATTGATGAAAAAGGAAGCTCTTTAAACCCAAAGAAAAATAGGATTCACCCCGTCCTCCTATCTTTATTATTTACTGAGATATACCTTTTGTTTATCTCGATATCGATATTTTCAATGCAAAACGGGCCGTTCGTGATTCACATTTTGAACTTCGGATGACCAGAATATTATTCTTAAGGGCTTATATTTTCATTATGAATTGCTAAAAAATCGATTTCTTTGAAAAAACATGCAATAAAATCGACTTGAAAAAGCGCCCGTTTTACAGCTATAAACAATTGAAGCTAGAGCGTCCGGTATTGAACCGATTTTGTTATAAATATAATAAATTAAAAGCTTACCTCTCAACGATTGATTTGAGCTATTCAAAGTGTAGCTACCATAAATAACAGCCGAGTTACGATTTTTTTTTTTTTTAAATCACTACGTCATTGTTATGGCTAATTAAAAAAAATCAATCTCCAAATAGTACAAAAGGGTGGATGGGCTTTCGGGAAACTTACTCGACAAGTTTTCAGTATCATGTGTCCAAAATTATTCCTTTAAAATTTGCGAATAATCCTCCTAGCCAGTACGATACAATTTTCACAGTGTTGATTGAAGCGTCAGCACGAGCCCGAGCTCTTAAACAATCTACTGCTTTCGTGACCTTTGATCAGCCTCTTTACTGGAAAGCACGTGAATTGACAGCGTCGATTGATCCATTGAATGATCCACACGGGCTTCAATCTGTAATTGTACGGTTAGGAGGATTTCACACTTTGATGTCATTTCTTTCTAGTATTTCATATTTGATGGATGGCAGTGGCTTAACAGAAGCTTTCACAACTATATTTGCAGCAAACTCTGTCGAAAAAATTCTTTCTGGCCATGCATTTTCACGTGCGATTCGAGGACATATTTTAAATTTTGTTGCTATATGCAAACGAATATTAGAAAAATGTTCTTTTACCGACGATGAACAAAGTTATCTGGATAATTTGATGAACTCCGATGAATTCAATGAAGAAGATATCAGTAACGATGTTAATTTCTTACAAATTTCTTCTAAATTTCAAAGTCAGTTTACAACATTCAAATCGAATGGACCTACTGCTCAGTTGTTTCTCCAGTATCTACATTGCATTTTCATTGTCTTAAATTTCTATCACGCGGAGAGATCTGGAGATTGCAAAAAGAAATGACGTAGTGATTTTTTAAAAAAAAAATCGTAACTCGGCTGTTATTTATGGTAGCTACACTTTGAATAGCTCAAATCAATCGTTGAGAGGTAAGCTTTTAATTTATTATATTTATAACAAAATCGGTTCAATACCGGACGCTCTAGCTTCAATTGTTTATAGCTGTAAAACGGGCGCTTTTTCAAGTCGATTTTATTGCATGTTTTTTTAAAGAAATCTATTTTTTAGCAATTCATAATGAAAATATAAGCCCTTAAGAATAATATCCCGGTCATCCGTAGTTCAAAATGTGAATCACGAACGGCCCGTTTTGCATTGAAAATATCGATATCGAGATAAACAAAAGGTATATCTCAGTAAATAATAAAGATAGGAGGACGGGGTGAATCCTATTTTTCTTTGGGTTTAAAGAGCTTCCTTTTTCATCAATAAAAAGTATTGAAAAGGCCCTTTTTGTTTATAATAATTCTTATGCAAAAAAGGGACATTTTAGAGGGTTTTTTTTGCACTTTTTACGACAACCAATCATCAGAATCGAACGATCAATGGCTCAACATTTTATGAAAAGCCGCGTTATATTTGCTTATAAATTGAAAAAACTGCTTTTGGCCATGTTCTCGTGCCCCTAACTCTAAAAAAACTCACCAAAACCTTCGGGGCACTTTTGACAGAAATACTTCTTTCATCGCCCTCAACAACTCTGTGCGGGTTGCTACCAGCCCTTATTATTAGTAAATTTAACATGGGAGTGATTCCCTATTGACTGGACTATAGAACCGACCGTTTAGACCAGAGATGGGCAAACTTTTTAAGGGAAGGGCCGGATGAGATAGAAAAACATCTAGGCGGGCCGAAAAAAATGGACAAAACAAAGTTTTACAACTAATAAACTTTATCTCATTACACTCAACTTATATGGTACAACGGTAGAAGATCCCGAACGCAACGAGAAGAAAACAATAATTGTATTCTAGCTTTGCAGAAAATAAATGCCTGATGTATAATTGTGTGTGACATGTCGCGGGCCGGATTGGCTAGCCCGAAGAGCCGCACTTGGCCCGCGGGCCGTAGTTTGCCCATCACTGGTTTAGGAGCTATATTGATTCGAATGAAAAAAATCACGTTGTAACGTTTGTTTTCACTATCAAATAAGTTTCGTTTTTATCACCCTCAAAAATGTAACATTGTAACATGCTAAAGCATTATTGGTGTTGCTCGGGTCAAACATTTGACGTCTGTTTTCTTATCACAAACTTAATGGGGAATATCTTTTTGTTATATAACATTTGTCGTTAGGACCTACCGTTTATGAGCTATATTGGTTTTGTAGCGGTAATATCAGCACGCGTACCAGTGGCAACACTGAGTACTAAAAAGATAACCTTCATTAGCCTTCTAGTGTGAGAAAAATGAACGAAGAGTGTTGTTTTGTTGCTATATAGTGCTTCTCAAACTTTATAAGCATTGTTTTTTTAACGGTATTAAGAATTCCTGTAAGTTATTATTTTGTTTATTTTGTCTAAAGTTTATCACAATAAAAGGAAGTTAGAACACGCATTGTTAAGTTACCTCTTTGTCATTAAACACTTAACAGTTTGAATAAAAAAAGTCGTGTTTGGTTAAAGTTATTTCTCTCAACTTTGTTTATCTCGTATATATAAATTGAGAAAAGCAGTAGATAATACATAGATAATTCTATCCACGGTCAATTGTTTTTCTAAGTCGGGGAGAAATGCGAATTGCATTTTATTAATTTTTTTAGTTTAAGTATTTGGTGAAGTCCGTCGAAGTCCATATGTGCCGGTACCATTTTCTGAATCAGCTCGGTTTCGTAATTATATTCCTGATTAGAACGATTTATAGTCTCATCTTTGCAAACAAAATAATCAGACTCCATTTATAAAAGAATTCTAGCTTATTTTTCCTAGTATGAATGCGCTTTAAGCACCAGTATAATTGTAGGCATGTCTTAAGTTTTAATAAAAAAATATACCTTTTCTTTCTTCATTGGCGCGACCGACGCATGAAGCTGTCCTTGACCTGCTCCACAGCCTTCCTCCAGTCGCCCTTATCAGCTGCTCGCCTTAGATATATTTTAGATAATTTTAAGTCCTCGGAGACGCCATCGAACTATCTTCTCTTCGGTCTTCCACGAGGTCTCACTCCATCCGGTCTATCCCAGAACAATTTTTTGGCATGTTCGTTCTCACCCATCCGGTATACATGCCCCATCCATTTCAGCCGTTGAACTCTTGTGAATATCGTCAATGGCAAGTCACCATACAAATCGTATAGCTCCCGGTTCTTCCTTCGCCGCCACATACCGTTATCCTTTATCGGACCAAATATACGCCTCAGTACTTTCCTTTCGAAACAGTCCCGTTTCGTGGCTACTGACTTATTAATAGTCCATGCTTCGCAGGCATACGAGGCTGCCGGTCGCACTAGTCTTGTACAGTCTTATCTTGGTTGCGCGGCTCGTGAGTCTACTCTTGATAATAAAAAAAGATACCTATATAAATATAATCCAATTTAGAGAAGAGGTGCGAAATTAATAATAAACAAAAAAGAAATTCTTACTCGAAATGGCGCGTGGTTGACTTTGTCTTCTCAGGTGTTCACTAGACTAAATATGAAACTGAACAAAAGGGGCAAGAGAGAGAGAGTTTTGGGAAAGGTATTAGCGATTGGAAACAAGTGGGTACGTGTTCAGGAAAACTGAAAGAGAAAAGGATCCGGCTGGTTGACAAAAACAACCAGCGTGCCGGGTGTAGGGTTATTATGAAATATTTACTGGTTCAAGAAACATAGTTCCCCTTGAAACTATTTACACTCTGACACAGTGAGGTTTTATTGCGTTATATTTGTAATGTGTTTTATTAAATCTCTCAACAGCCAAACATTCTTATGTTTGCTTATCATGATTCAAAAGCTAATATTTATTTGATAAATGGCCTAGGAGTGGCTCTCATAAAATCACTCTTTTACTTCACAAAAGCGAATACCGGGAAATGGCATTCTGAAACTCATTCAAACAATTCCCGAGAAGACTTGCTTTTTGGAAACTTTCCAACGACCGTTTATGAATGGAACTATTCTCAAAAAGTAGGAATATTAAACTCAGTTCCGATAAGTCACAGCAACGGTAGTTTTGTGACTAAATAACTGAAAGTAGCTGTTTTCCAAAGTAATTGTAACAGAAGTTACTGTTTTTTTCTGATCAATCCGCAAATATTTGAATATGAAAAAATGTTAGTGATATAAATAAGAAAAACGTCTTAATGATTTTTTTATCTATTTATTGGTATTTACAAAAAAGAAATTCTTACTCGAAATGGCGCGTGGTTGACTTTGTCTTCTCAGGTGTTCACTAGACTAAATATGAAACTGAACAAAATGGACATTACCATATATACAAAATGAAACTGTGTACATTATGTACTAAAAGTAAATTTGAGAGAAATTATTGCAAAAACAAGAACTGTCCACTAGCAGCGCTTCATTTCAAATTCTACATTAGAAGGTCTCTAGGCCATCTTCTTTTCAGACACCTCGGAGGATTATTGGGAAGTGAGCGTTAGGCACTTTGGGAGACAAGTGGATTCGAAGAGGTATGAGCTTAATAAGAAAAGATAGGTATCTGGTGTGGGCTGAATCAGCAACTTATGGATAAGTTTATTGGTCTCAAAGTATGGACCAGTGAGGATTTTTCGAAGGATTTTAGATTGTAAGGATTGGATACGATATGAATTGTGTGGTTTAGTGGAACCCCAAAGCTCAACTCCAAGATGTCCAAATAAGTCTAATCACTGTAATGTAAATAAATCTTTTGTAATTTGCTAGAAGCTATGATCTAGTAAATGTGGAAGTAGTCTGTTGTTTTAAACATGTATGGTTTTATATTCCTTAGGTGAGTACCAATATATTGTTTTTCTTGTCTTATATTTTTGAAAATGTTAATATATATAATGTATGTATTAAGTGCAGATGTTTTTAATTTTTTTTTGTTTTACAGCTGATGATAAATTTTAACATTTAAATAAAATAATTCGAGTAGAAGTGGCAGTTAATTCATTACTTCTAATTGTCTCACATTTCTTAATTAATAAATAAACCAAAGCTGATGTTTTAATGTTTTGGTGTTTTTTTTTTTAAACGGAATATGTACGTATAACATTCTAAACTAATTTAAACACCATAGAATTGGTAAATTATTTCTGTAGCCCAGAACCAGAAAAGCGTGAGTCCATATTTCACAATTATCATAGAATTGCACTATTGTATATATTACATTAAGCGATAACTACTTAAATCCCTTACGTTATTAAGTACGTTATTACGACTACTTAAGTCCACTTACGCTATTCTTCTGAGAAGTTAACCTAGTGTGGCTTAAGATCTTCTGGTTCTGAGTCACAGATTTATCAGTTACTCATTTGATATAATATACAGGGTGTCCCAGACATAGTGTAAAAAAAAAATTGGGTAATACATCATACTAAACGGGGTAGAATGGCGCAGAAACTAGTTTCATATCTCAATCTGTTGAGGAGATAGAACTTTTTTGTTTTTATTTTTAAAATCTTTATTTTTTATTTTTAAATGGCAGTTTTCTCTACTTAGGTTTAGCGTAGAAACAAAAGCGATTAAATTAATCAGCATTAAATTTTCTAAAATATGACACAGGTCTAGTTATTTTAGTTACTTTAAATTCACTTTTAGAGGGCCTTTTAACGCGCGAAACACAAAACATTTATTAAAAATTAAATTTTTTATATTTTTTGAAAATTTCTCACTCCCCACTGGAGCACCCTAGAAGCCGTCAAATTTCCCCAAAACTGCAGAATTTAGTTAGCTTGTTAGTGGTGTAACTCATGATACAATTGCACTTCACCGTTTGAGTCTAACAGAAGTTTTTCTGATGAAAAACACGCTAGAGAATAAATACTTGATTCTATCTTAAAAATCTATCTCCTTAACAGATTGAGATATGAAACTAGTTTCTGCGCCATTCTACCCCGTTTAGTATGCAGTATTACCCAATTTTTTTTTTTTTTTTGCACTGGGACACCCTGTATATTAAAAATTAAGAAAAAATTCTTGCTTACCTCGCCATTTTCCAGTCTTTACCATCTTCTCCGTCCAAATGGTATAATTGGGGTATGATTGGTTGCAGGGTGTTGCTGCAGGACCAACCTCGCCCAATGCCTTAGGTTCTTTCATGTCTTCCGTGACTTGGTAGACGCTGCCTTCCGCAAAGCACAGCTCCTATATATCCAGCGTAAAATAAAATTGTTTTATTGTGCACGAAAAAAACATAAATATTTTTTATTAAAAATAATTTATTAAATTAGTATGATAATATTCAATTAATTACTAAAGCCTTGTTTACATCAACTAATTCGACCTATTTGGCCGTACGGATTTCAGCTTTGGGACTGAACTTAATAGTCTAATTTATCTCGCATCCAATCCTTAAAATCCAAACTGCTTCGTAAAATTTTCAATTCTGCTTATTATGTTACAAATAAACTTATCCATAATAATTTCAAATTTTACCGAATTTACCATTTGAAATTTTCTATTTCGCCGACAGAGCTTCTTCTTTCGGATTCAGAGAAATGAACCATACAAGGTTTTACTGCTTATGTAATTAGATGATTATTTCACTATTTGTTTAAAAGCTAATGGAGCAGTCACAAAATTACTCCTTTTTTCTTGGAACTAATGTGGTTGGAGAATTCTCGCTCAATTTTGCACTATACTTGAGCTAACTTCCCCGCTACCCCAAAAATTAAATTCTTGATTGAATAAAACTATTTTAATAGTATGCATTTTTTAAATAAGTATACTTATCTATCTAAATCTACTTAATATTATTAAAAATTATTAATTATAAAATAGAATGAGGAGGTTATCAGCTCGAAGTCACAAAAAGGTATATAACGAATATGCATGGTACACAGGTAGTAGGTTAGTAAAACTGCCGTGAAACGAAAAGTGGAACAGACCTTAAATTCTCATTCCACTTTTAACTCGGAACGGCCCTTTACTGGTTAGTATGTAGAAGGTCAGTCAAACTGACGTGGAACGAAAAATGTAACGGAACGAAAACTGGAACTGGTTCCAATCTTGGAACGGAACGTCAAATCTCATTCCACTTCTAAGTTGGAACGGCCTTTCACTAATATATATATATTTTAGCGCAACATTTCGGGGTTAGCCTCTCGCACAATCTGCTCTACTAATTCTTGTCCAACTCCTCTAGCTCGTAACTCGTAAGTTTGCTTAGATCTTCCTCAACGTTATTTAGCCAGGAGTCCTCTCTTTCGTTTTCCTGGGAAGATTCTCCCATAATCTTCTTTACCATTCTCTCACTTGTCATCTCCAAGCCAGCTAATTCTTCGTGATTTGATGTAACGGACAATATCCGGATGGTTGTTTAATTCCTCCAGTTCTTGGTTACTTCTTATTTGACCATATATTCGCCTCATTGTTTTCCTTTTGAAGATTCAAAGAGCTTGTTGATCTCCTTTTTTGAGTAATGATTTGTACAGATTTAATTTGGTGCGTTTACTTTCATCACGTTTACAAGACCCTATTTGATTAATTAATTTTAGTACCTCGATATGTGAAATTATCTACCGCTTCAAAGCTTTAATAATTGCATTTAAAGTTATGCGGTCTTCTTCTTGATTCGAAAGTTGACGTGACTAATTATTTCGTTTTAGAAACTTTCGAGACCAACTCTTAAAAAAAAAAAAATATATATATATATATATATATATATATACCGTATAAATATATATATACCGTAAAACGGCGTGACTTTGCACCACTTTTGTTGAACTTCATTCTTTAACTAACTATCAATAATGTTTAAAATGCATGTTTTAAAATATTTGCTTTGAATAATTAGCTTAAAAATGCTGTTGATTCATCGCATAATCTTGGAATTGCAAAATTTACAAAACTTATAATTAATTTTATTGTTTTTAAACATTGGTGCAAAGTCAACTGGATAGCCGTGACTTTGCATTACCACATTTAACATTAAAAACGTATTCTGGAGCAAAGTCAAAGCTTGATAGTAGTTATGAGATGCAAAGTCATTTCTTGATAGTGTTTGGAGTTCAGCCTAGTGATTTTTTTCTCTGTTTCTAAGGATTTTGTTAAGGGGAACGATTGTAAATTACAATGTTTTCATTGAAATGAGAAACAAAATTGCACAATTTTTAAGGGTTCATTGAGGAACGATTGAAAATACAAGAACATACCAACAAAATATTATATAGAAACAAAATAAGGACTTAAAGCATGCCTTAATAACGTAAACAACTATAATTTTGGTAAACAATGAACAAAACGATACCTATGAAATAAATTGCACACAGATTCTTAGAGAAACACTTTTAGAAAAATGCAATCTGCAATAGTTAGACGAAAATTATTAAAATATAAAAACGAACACTATGGCTTAAAAAAAATTTAAAGCTATAACAAGGAAAAATTTTAACAGTCAACATACTTGCACATAGATGATAAAAAAACCTATTAACAAGAAGCAAAACGCTAGCCCAAATAATTAGGATTTTAACCAGCCTATTAACTCCTTAACTTTAAAATATCCTAGTTTATTGATTTGTTTAGGAGGAGCAATGCTGCATAAGACTTTTTCCCAGAGGGAGGTCACCTTGCGCCAAAATATACTGGGTGCAAAGTAATTCCTAATTCATATCAAAAAAGGGATTCTATGTATTTTCTTTTCAAATACCATGACTTTTGGGAAATATTTTGAACAAAATGAATATCATATATTTAAATTACAATAATTATAGAATAAAATTAATGCAAAACATAATCGATTTGAGAAATATTTAGTTGTTGAAAGCACGAATTTATCCCACAAAGGAATTTTTCACACCTCTTTAAACACTACAATCAACAAACTGTTATAAAAAATGAGATGTAACTAGGATCAGCGTGAAAATTCCTCAGACCCAATCAGTGTTGTCTTAAGTAAGTAAGAAAAAGTAAGAAATAACAAATATCCCTCATTTAGGCAACAGCAAAACACTTTTTCCTCAGCTGAAACTTTTTAGTGCGCTTGTGCAAAGTTAACTCACAGGTGCAAAGTCACGCCGTTTTCACGGTATGTAATTATATATAGATATAGACATATAAAAGAAAAAAAAGAATGAGGTTAGGAAATATCGATAAGAAGAAGAAAGAATACAAATAGCCCAGTAAGCTACAGGGACCCAGTGAGATTTAAGACCTACCCTTTACACCCTGGAAGGGACTTCCAACTTTTTATTCTTCCTGGAAACGAGTTGACGGTTTATGATTTCAGGAAAAAAATAATTCGCTAAAAAGAGCCCCAGAACCTGGCTGAAAGAAAAGGCAAGGTAGATTACACCCGAGGCAATTCTGAAAAAGATCTGACCAGGTATTTTCTTTCTTCCAATTCGACTTTTATTCTTCGGACTATTATCATAAATTTAAAACAGAGGAACGACTAATAACCGGTCTGTTCGGCACCAAGAGCCTGTCCGGTTTAACTACTAATTTATATATTTTTTTATTATATTCTTTATTGATATTTATAACTGTATACAATATATAAGTAATTAGTAAATGTGCGGTAAAACGAACACAACCACATGTAAATAACTTGAAAATAACTACCCATTACAACGCTACATTTTAATAAACGTTTCACAGAAAGTTCCTAGGCAATCTTTTTTTTCAGATGCCTCAGACGCATATCACGAATCGAGTGACAAAGCAAGCTAGGACTAGTGGATTCTAGTGAATATGTAGCTTTACACGAAAGGATAAGTATCTCGTATGGTTCAAATTTGCAACATATGGAATATTTAGATCATTAAGGATATGCATATTTGTGGCATATTATAGGTTACTGAGGATTTTATGAAGGATTTTGGATAGTAAGGATTGCATAGAGAAGAATAGGAAGGTTTAGTGGAGCCCCAAAGCTCAACTCTGAAGGGCCAAATGTGTTTAATTACTGTCATATAAATAATCTTTTGTAATATAGTACGGAGCTTTGAACGTTTGTCGAAAAACATACGGACTGTTTCTTGTCGTTTAAGTCTCATTTTATAATTTTTTTCTTTTTTAATAAGAATATATATTTATTTAATATGTATAGGCAAAACTGAGGTATATGTTCATTATCATTGGGTTTTAAACCTTACATTGAAAATCTAAAAAATAAAATCCTAAAAAATAATAATAAATAAATAAATGTAATAATATAAGATCTTCTGATCTAGTGCCGCTATATAGACAGTTTTCCTTTATTTTCTATTAACCAATAATTTTTTCTTTGCTTTTTATTCCAATGAAGAGTTTATTATGTTTAAAATGCACATTTTAAATAAAGGATTATCATAATGTTTTATTAACACAAGTAACTGATTTGTATGCCAAATGAGAACTCCATGTTTTTTTCGGTTTTAAAAGTAAATTTCACGTTCAAAGCTCCCAATTAATTACAAAAGACTCATTTACTTGACTGTGATTAGACCTATATGGACGTACGGAGTTGAGCTTTGGGGCTCTACTAAACCATCCAATTCTTCCCGTATCCAATCCTTACAATCCAAAATCCTGCGAAAAATCCTCAATGCTCCTTACTTTGTCACCAATAAACTTATCCATAAAGATCTTAATGTTCCATATGTTGCTGATTTAGCCCAAACCAGATACCAATCTGTTTTATTACTTATTTCATAGTAAGCTCCATAACCACTCAAATTCCCTAGTTTCTCAACTTGCTTCCCACTCAATTCCCGATAATCCTCCGAGGCGTCTGAAAAGAAGATGGCCCTGAGATCTTCTTGTGAAGATTTTGTTTTTCATTTTTATACTTAAGTGCTACTGATGAGTATTTCTTCTCAAGTTTAGGCATGTTATTGTAAACTTTTTTTTAACACATTTACTTGATGTATACTTGTACAGTTGTAAATTTCAATAAATTGAAAAAAAAAAAAAAAAAAAAAAAAAAAAAAAAAAAGTAATATTTTTCTATGAAATCGACAAAATCATTACTCTTAACATATCATTCCAAAGCTGATTAAATTTGCAAGTTTTTTTGAGATTTTGTTGTTTTTGAATGCTTTTTTCAAAACGGTGAGCGTTAAAGTAATATAAGACATTGTGACTTCCCTAAATAAGGTGAAGATCAAGCTGTTCTTTAGGTCACAAGTTTGTAAAATTCAAGGTTGCATGTACTCTACTCTTATAGAAAGTTTAATACTAAATCAGAAAATGAGGTCAAAGTTTGAAAAATATTTAAACAAAATGGAGATATACAGCTTTTATGGTAAAAAACTTGGTTTCCTAAAAAAAAACAAACTTTGATTTATCGTATATCTGCAACGGATTGGAATAGAAAGGTGAGATCTGTGGCATTTTTCTACATTTTTGATCTAGTTTTACCCATTTTTTTTACACTAAGAGGTACTCACCCTGTATATAAACATTGGTCAATATATGTTATATTGACGTTATAAATCCTTACAATCCAGACCTTACAATTGTTGATAGGTGCCTGAACTAAAAGTATATTAAGAATAAGTATAATTTTATCTTGATTCAACATCAAGTTTCTCAGTAAAAATAAAGAACGACTAAAGTTGATTAGAGATAGTAATTCATCCAAAGAGTAGTAGAAAACTTTGGGTGACAATAAATCAACCAATCAGCCGGTTCTGCTTTTCTTTACTTTTCCCTTCCAATCCCACCCCTTTCTTTTCCACAGACCATTTCAACAAGAACTTTACTTCTCAGAAAATCCAAGAGAAAAATCTCAATGGCCTCAATCCCATATTGAGTAAAGTTTTGTTTACCTTCGTGAATAGGAAAATATCGTTACGAGTGCCTCAACCTTGACTTTGACTGCAAAGGGTAAGATCGATGTAGTGTTGCGTGTCTGGAAACTATTTTCAGGAGCTAGATGAACACCATGCTTTATTCACTTTACAATTTGTCCCCCTCAAACATTTGAAATTTATTTTTATTTTCAATTTTAAGCAATTGATTTAATAATTGGCTAATGACATTTTTACTATAGTCTGCAAGGTATTTTTGTAACTATTGAAAGCATTCTAGTTATAAAATTGTTGGTATCTCCTGAATAGTTTTACGATTCCTGCTAATCCCGCTTTGAAAGTAGATCCTTCAAGTATACTGCCAAGAAGGGAAATCAAGAAAAGGAAGGAAATTCCTAATTGATATAATGCAAACATTTGTTTTTAATGTCCTGTCTTTTTAAGCGGTCCTGATGATTACTGTCAACGCTGCCATCAGCAGCAGTTATTTGCTAATTTAATATTTCTAAATGTATATATACAGTAGACCCTCGGTATACCGCGGATTCGGATATAACGCGGGTCAAGCTCCGATCCCGATCCTGATTCAATTAAAATTAATAAAAAATAAGGTAACATCGTATTATGGTTTTAAAACCAACAATAGAAAACTTGAAAAAATTCATTAGAAAATTGAGACATAAAACCAATAAAAAAAACGAAAAGGTTCCAAAATTTAATAAGTTCTGGGAAAAAGTGAACTCTGCAAATTAAGTTACATTTGTTAATTTTTTTTTTTAACACATTTCTAATATTACTGAACATTAAAAGGAATTTGTAAAGGAAAAAAAGTATAACTGATTGTTAACGTAGGAAGCAAAACTAAATAGGACGTTTAGAATGAATTACGATTGTCTAACCAAGTTTCATTGTTTTTGTTTCAATATTAGAACTTTTTAAAGTTTGATTTTTATTAGAATTTTAAAAAAAACTTTAGGGAAGACTGGGTACATCGCTTGTATCATCCTGGAAATAAGCCGAAATGTGTTGCTTAGACAATGTCGATTGAATATCTTCCCGGTAACCTACCTGGATGACGTACGAAGAAGTTGTCTCTATTCCTGCCTTCTTGGTTCATAGAATCCCCTTCACTTCCTTTTTAAAAACTGTGTATTATTCCTTTAGTTATTGCCCGAGTTTATATCAGAGTGCATTTTCATTATTTTTTGACCTCCAATAATTCATACTTCCGCCCTCGTTATACCGCGGGTACGTTTATAACGCGGGAGGTTTCATTTCCCCTTAACCCGCGTTGATTATACAGGTCCACTGTATATATATATAAAGGGTGGCTAGAAAATAGATGCGTTTACTATAAGAAGTGCTGTCCGAAAATTAGCTGTTTTCGAGTTATACTAATATTTAAGATTTTATAAAATTAACGTCCTTCATACGTTAAACAAGTCATAAAACTTTTTAAAAAATTTTGGGAGGGGTCACAAGAAAACTTTAGTATCTAATCAAAATCCTATACCCACAATCGAAGACCTCAGAAACAGGATAATACATGCAGCACAAGAAATTCAAGCCTCTTTTAGGAATTCGGCGGTAGTAAAATCAGCTGTAATAAGAAGAGCATGCGCATTAGAAATAGAGGGCGCCACATTGAAAATGTATTATATAAATAAAAAATGTAGTTTCAAACAAATTATCCTATATTAAAGTATGATTTTATATTTGTAGTATTTTTATTGCTTTTTTTCTTCCTCCTCTTTAATGGTCATATTTTTGCCAATTCTTAACCGATTTGTGATTTTTATACCTCATTTGAAAGGAAATGAAACGCAGATGTTTTCTAATTATTTCGTATGAAAAATTTGTAGGTTACTTTTTCAAGTAAACTGAAGTTTTTGAGATGAACGAAGATCTTTTCAAACAAAAATTGAACTATTTTGATGCTTACTGCAAGAGATAATGTCGATAATGTGCATATGATTATCAATTTTCGTATTTTAGAATATTTTTATTGGGAAAAAAAACAATCAGATAAAACACCCAATTTTTAAGTATGACTTGTTTAACGTATGAAGGACATTAATTTTATAAAATCTCAGAAATTGTAAAATCGAGTCAGATTAGCCTGTACTATCTCCCCCTACCGGCTCCGCATCTATTTCTAGTCACCCTGTATATATATATATATATATATATATATATATATATATATATATATATATATTATATATATATATATATATATATATATATATATATATATATATATATATATATATATATATATATATATATATATATATATATATATATAACTGAAGGTTGGTTAATTATTTATAAATTGTTGAGGAAATGTTTCGGGATACGGTCATTGTAAAAATAGACATTCTGCCGACATTTAGGCTTATGTTTTAATCATTCATCAACGCTTCTACATAATATGAATGCTGAATCACCGAATCACCGACATGATAAATTGACAATATGTTATGTTGTCTCTGATAATACAAGTGCTTTTTTATGTAGTAAAAAATAAAAGATATTTAATGATTGTGCGATAATATTTTATAATACTAAACAACGATTATATTTTCTTTACAAGTAAAAACAAAACAAAACCCAATAAAGATTATATATATTTTGTATGTTATACAAAAAAAAGTCATTGTCAATATGTGCATTCTATTCTTCTACCTTCATGTTGAAGTTCAATGTTCTCAATTAATTTCTTTATTCCAGATATATAGTATTAATAAATTTATTTTATGAAAGTGGTCATTATCCAGGATTTTTGTACTGATAAATTTAGATTTGACCTTGTTAAAAATTAAACAGTGATATAATATGTTAAATGTTATTCCAATCTGTTCATCGCAGTGCTTTATGTTTCGTTGTCTGAGAGGTGAAAACTCGGTCAGAAACTGTGCCAGTTTGTAATGTGTACTTTTGAACTTTTTTGTTTTCCAGATTTACATCTAAAATAAATTTATTAATTAAGCCATTGATAGTTTTGCTGGATAGTATAGAAAAAATTGTTATATCTTGTTGAAACAAAAATTGACTTACAAACATAATATCAAATTTATTTACTGATAAGAGTAATATACAATAAACTTAAGCATAATATTTAATACTATATAAATATAACAATATTTTCGAGTTTCTAGTTTGGTGCTTTGATATCAAATCATTGTTATTTTCTTCCATAGTACTCTTCCAAGAACTGTTTTCTCTATAATTACATTAATTTATTCTATTATTTGCTATTATTCTGGTTTAACTACATTTAGTTGGGGTCACCTGTGGTGTAGTGGTTAGCATAGCAACCTACTAAACCCAAGATCACGGGTTCGCAGCCCGACAGATGACCTTAGGATTTTTTAAAGGGAGTAAAAAATCCTTAGCTATGCCGTCCTTCAGAAGGGACGTAAAATAGGGGTCCCGAGCCTGTGCGATGTCAGGTACTCGTTAAAGATCCCAATCCTAATTATACCTGGATAGGCAAAATTTAGGACTCCCACCGTAGCATCGTCCGATTAGCCATAACAGCATAAAGTAACGTTAAACAAAATAAACATACAAACTACATTTAGTTGATTTTATATATATATTTTTACTTTTGTAACATCCTGAGTGTAGAATGTTATCTACTACTAGTCTTTAGCGATATCTACTAGCCAATTGCTGATACAACTCTTTGGGATGGCCGTCAAAGAATTCTTTGACCACAATTTCATTTCTTTAATAACTACAATTATAATTTTTGGTTCTACAAAGAAAATGGGTCATGGATCGAAACAAGTGATAGTCTAATAGTGGGAGTGAAATTATTTCGATACATTCAAGATTTTTAAATGTTTTCTTGATGTGACAGCCTGACCTGATATTGTCAAGCTGGATATTAGAACTGAGACAGATTTCTTCATTAGAAATATAGCGGAGAATATGTTTTTTTTATATAACATTTGTCGCCAGCACCTAGGGTTTAAGATCTATATTGGTTTGGACGAAAAAGATCTTGCTAAAGAAAAAAAAAAATTTTTTTTTTTTTTTTTTTTTTTTTTTTTTTTTTTTAACCTAAACTTGAAGTTCTTATTTGTTTTTGCCTTTAACAAGATTTAAAGATCTCCCGTTTTTTTTTTTTTTTTTTTTTTGTATTTTTTTTTGCATCAAATCTTTTTTATTTTACATGGCCAATGTATTAGTAATTATAGCAAAAAAAATGGCTTTGATATATCAGTATACAACAAAGTTATAAGACATAAATGTTAGGTTTTTGGCTATTTAAAAAAAAAAAATCATAAAAAAACCCATATGACTTTGCATATAGGTAAGTGACCTTAAATAGGTTCAAAAAGAACCTTACTACCCGAAATACCTCCTTGGCCAACAATCTTCCGAACACCCTGTATAAAAAGGGCATGTTATCATATTTTGAAGGTAATTGTAAAAAAAAAAAAAAAAAAAAAAAACAACTCAATTTCTCCTTGACCGGAAAAACAATATATCAAGGATATATCTATTTATAGTTGACTGCTTTTCTCAATTTACATTTTAGAATTAAAAGAAGCAAATTATTTGAATTATAATTAAATTAAATTAACAACAATTTATAATAATTATTGTATAATTAAACCATAATTATTATAATATCAAAACAATATATCTTTGTATAACAAATGTTATAAAACAATTAATATTCACCATTAAGTTTTTGGTGAGGAAACTGTCGACATATTTTCGAGCAACACCAACCAGGAGCGTGTCGAAAAAATGCCCAACATTTAAATAATGTAGGCAAACGCGATCTTTTTCGTTCAAACCAATATAGATCCTAAACCCAAGGTGCTGTAGTAATTACAGCAAAAAAAAAATGGCTTTGATATATCAGTAAACAGCGAAGTTACAAGGCGTAAATCTTTGGTTTTGGCCATTTAAAAAAAAAAAACGTAAGACTTTGTATATAGGTAAGTGACCTTAAACAGGTTCAAAATGAACCTTCCTACTAGAGATACCTCTTTGGCCAACGATCTTATTTCCTCAACCAATTTATGCTTGATATGTACGCAAAAATAGAAACAGAAAGACTAAAATTTATTCGAAAAAATCAAAATATTTGAGAAGTTGATACTACATTCACTTTAAAGTAAGCCATAAGAAAAACTGATGGTCTGGTATCAGAGCTGGGTAAGATGGTAGTGCTGCCTCGAAGCTTCACTGGAGGACTATCAAAATAATATAAAATTAACTTTTGCAAATTGTCAAATTTACTTATTGAAATTATTCTTAGAATGGAATTCTCTAGGTTTATTTAAGTAATAATAATAATTATCAACGTTAAGCTTAACTTTTACTAATTTAAGTTGTCCTTAATCCTAATGATATTAAACCGTAGCAGATCAGGGTACTTTCTGCTAGTATTAAATAAACATCTATAAGATATGAATAAAAAACAGGAAAATACAGTTTATAAATTATCTTCCCATCATAATAGCGCTATTTCCTTTATTTATTTTAGGTAGACAAAAATTAAGTACGTTTGCTTAAAAGTAGATTAATGATAAAATAGAGGCAAAACCATTGATCTAGGCCTGGATAAAGGAGAGAGCTATTCAGGGAAAGGGACGTGGGCGGACCTCAGCTGTCAGTGAATACAGTCTGTCAGGTTCAGGGGGCGGAGGCTAGGGGGAGGTAGCTAGGGGGCTCTAGGATGTCCATCTGTAACAAGCTCTCAGTAGTTAGCCTTCATCGACCACCAGCTTTGAAATAGTGAGCTCAAAGTAAAAGTTAGGGGCTTATTTATACTACCCAGTCATTATTATCTGCCATAAATAATAAACTATCCCAATTATGCGTTTCATTAACTATTTTTGATTTAATTAACCCTTTGCACTCCGAAGCCGCGAACTCAATACTTGGCACAGAACTCATATGCCGAGTATGAGCCAGCAATACTTTTTGTGGCTTGTAATCAGGTGGCTGGGACCATATTTCTCTCCCAGCACACAGATAGTTTTTTACACTTATCTGTAGCATGATACCCAATATTTTTTTAAAATGCATAAACAATATATATATAAAATGTTTAAACTTTTTTTTATTACTTTATGTAAATAATATTTAAACAATATTATCTTCAAGAGAGGATCTTGGAAAAAATAATGCCGGTCTGTACCCGGCTTATGAGACCTGTGCCAGACAAGTGGAACTTATAATCTGAGTGGAATTTTATTTTTATTTTGCCGAATTATAACTGAAATGCAAAGGGTTAATAAACTAGAAAATGTAACATTAATTAATTTTTTAATGCAACATAAAACAAAATATTATAAATATATAAAAATGAATAAAAAAAAAAAAATACTTAGAGATTGAAAAAAAATATATACCATGATCAACAAGTGCTAAAAATCAATCATATTTCGTTATAGAACCGCTAACATATTTTTTTAGTAATTAATGATTGAGTGATTGAGCCGAGAAATAAAAATTTTAAAAAATAAATAAAAATATAAAAAATTAACCACGAAACCTTACTTAAATTAAATTATACTAACACGAGACAGCTGATCGTAATATAACTGTGTCACCTGTGGAAAGGTATGTTAATTGCAAAAATCGTATATAAAAAAATGCTATTGAATGTTTCAATTTTTTTCCAAAATCGACATCGTTATAAAATCTCATTTTTAAGATTTGAAAGTTTGATAAATCATTTCTCTTCATGGCCATTATGTTTTCTTTTAGTTGTTGTTTTAAAATGTATGAACTAAATGAATGAATGAATGAATTACTGTATTTTGTAAAAATAATTCTGACTGACTTAACAGTTAAAATGAAAAAAAAAAATATAAATAAATTGAAACAAACATAAAATCCATATATCACACATAATATAAAACCAAATAAATATACTACACATAATAAGTACAACAAAAAAAAGAAAATTTTCGGCTGAATAAAAAGAAAAACAAAATTTCAGACAAACAAAAATTAAACAAAATACTTTGAGATAACTGATCACCATCTGAATTAAATGTATTGGTTATAAACAAATAAATAGCTTTCAAAGGCTTTATGCTCTTAATGGTTAAAAGATTTTCTATGGTCAGCTCAGGAGTAGGTTTGGGCAGGAGATACTTGCTTAAATACTTTAGCCTTTGTCTCCTAAATGCCGAACAATCCAGCAAAAAGTGTGTAACACCATCGCTAACATTTGTGTCACAAAACTCACACGATTGATCACTGTTAAATTGTCTATGCCTGCCACCGTATGACAGCCGTGTGTTCCTTTTGCTGGCCGTCCTCAGTTGAGCGAGAGTTCTCTGGTTTTCTCCATGGACTAAACTCGGACTGCGCCACTCGCTCGAAGTCTGAACTCATGAGATGATTCCTCATTGCGTCTTCGAGGTCGACGCCGTGCTGTTTAATGATTTCTAAGTTCGAACAAGTCAAGATTTCTGAAGCTCCCACCATAGCAAGCAGTTTACCAAGCTCTCTCAACCAATTATGAGACATAGTGGTAGTTTTTCGAAATTCAGAGAGCCTCTTGTAACATATTTTTGGCAGCTGATGGTCTTCCATCCCCAACATTTTTATCCACCACTTCAACATCCTTTTAAATATTTTTAAAAGTACGATGGTGAGTTATACCAGTCTCTACCCTTATATAAAAGTTAGGTGTGTTCCGGGGTAACTTTAGTAAATACTTCACGTATTTTAATCTGCCTTGCTCTAATAAATCCGACTATTCAGTCCCCCAAATTTCAGCTGAGTGAAGGAGTATGCTTTCCGATAATAATTCGTACAACTGACATTTAGTATTACAATTATCGGATTTGCATACTCGGAGAATGTTGGTTACCACTGCATTTGCAGAAGAATGCTTTGTCAGAGCCGATCTGCAGGCCTGCCTAAATTTACTGGAAGAAGAAATGGTAATGCGAAGATAATAATATGATTTTACAACTTCGATGACCAAGCCTTCGTACTTAAAATTCTATGTATGTATGCATGTATGCACTAAACACAAATTACACTAAATTAAGGTGTAAAACCTTTTAAGTGATAATATACTCAAAGGGGACTCCGCCCGGCCGAAGGAGTTGGGATGAGGGTCTCAGACCCGTGGTCGTGGGTTCGAAACCCACCGTGGTGGATTAAAATTTATTTCGTTGCGGACCAAATGAAATGAATCTTGAGCTTTTACCCTGGGTGGAATAGGTTGGTGCCAAGTAGGATAACCCGTCCTTCCGTCTCTAATTGTAGTATACAATAGTCCCAGAGACCGCTCGCGTAAAAACGGGTTATATAACCCCTTTTTTCAAATGCATGGGTGTTATCTATCCACTGTTCTGAATGAAAATTTATGACACTGCAAATCAAGGTCAGTGGCGAAACGAAACGGCGGCGATTAGAAGACGTTAGAAAAAATGCAAAATCAGAGCTATTTCATCCCTTTTAATTTTTAACCCAAAATACTTTGAGTATTAGTAAATTTTTAAATAGGTTTAATACTGATAAAAATCTCCACACTCTGCCATGAAAACGGTTAAATAACTTCTTTTTTTTTCCCTCACGGGCTCTTGGACTATAAGCAAACAAGCCCGACTAACAGACGACAAATAATAACAAACATAATTAGTTAATATGAAGCTATAATTTTTTGATAGAGATTAAGGGGCTGGTGCGTAAATAACAGTAAAAGTATCTTTTAATATTTGTTTATTGAAGCATCAATCAAAATTAAAAATAATAATAACAAAAAATGTGGACAAAAGGTGACTTTTTTCATTCAAACCAATAAAGCCCCTAACCTTTAGGTCCTAGCGACAAATTCTATATAACATAAAATATTTTCCATTGAATTTCTGATATGGAATCTGTCATAAAATTTTCGATACGAACATCAAAAGAATGGGTAGCACTACATTGTCGAGGTTGAAAAAAAACGTTTAAAATAACTATAGACCCCACCCAAAAGACATATATCCTTGTAAACAAAATTAAAAATATCGCATTACATTAATTTGTATATTAACTGAAAGTTTGTGTAACGTGTGCACTTGGCTCATTTTTCATAGGAGAAAGTTCAATATTCGAGTTCTGACCAAATAGTCACAAAGAAATATTTAATTATGTAATACCCAATTAACTCAGCAATATACCTAGATACAAAAAAAAGAGACAAAAATAAACTTTCTGGTAATACCCATAACCCAAAATTCACAAAATTGGACTTAGCATACTAGTCCCAATAGGCACAAATGTACAGTGTATCATACAAGACAAAAGGATATCATACAACGAATCCTGAAATAATCGAGCAAATAGTAAATTACCCCTATAATACAGGGTTTGTTATAGAGTATTAACTATTATAGAGTATTAATTAATCAGTAATTAACGGATCAAATTTTTTTCTAAGTATTGTTTACGTATTAGTAAACTGATTATAATTCAATAATGTGTTATTAAATGCCATACACTTATGTATCTAAATAGGTGTGACCTAAGATTTAACACTCGTCATAACCAATTACACAAGTTTAGCCAGACAAGTTTATGACGGAAAGCGTATCGTATCTGTTTGTGATACACACACTCTAAAGAACACTCAACAGCCTCCAGTTCCTGGAACTGGCCTCTCTTTGGAGAATTATGTTGTTGGAGAAGAGCTTTCTATACATCATCCTATATTAGACGTTATTTATTTACTACTTTGGAAGTAATTGTTTTGTGTTACCTGGAATTTTTCGTATTTTTTAAAAATGAAATTACAGTTGACTGGAAATGTAACGGTAATGTATGACTTAAATTAAATTAAATATATTTGTATTTATTTATTTACTTTTAGGTACCCTGTACTATGTAATAGCCAGAGGCACCATATTCCAGTTTCTAATATACTTCAATGAGATTAAAGATCCTGTGATTCCAGATGAACTTCAGAAATAAAAAAAAAGCAATAAAATAAAAATATTTTTCTTAGATTATTTTAATTCTTTCGCACTGACTTTTGATCTACTGAATCTTACCTCGTAGCCCATTCGGAAGAAGACTCTCGGAGAAAATTCTGTCTGGTAGGTGGAAATTTCCGATTGTTTAGATTGTTTGGTCCGTTAATCAAAATCGAGGCGAATACTAAACCAACCATTTATGAGGCTACCGTAAGTCAAACTTTCACCAGTGTTACATACAGTAAAAATAAAAAATCCCCAAGAATCAAACTATCATATTAAATTAAATATACTACAGGTGAAGATACAGTGACTCACGAAATTGATCAAATGTTGCAATAATCCAATATGTTGTTTGTCAATACCTGTTTTATTACATTGTTTACATAAAACATTGCATTCATTGTTATTGTAATCTTCTTTCCTATCTGCATTGTATACATTCATCACTTAGTCGTTTTCATAAGTCTCCCAACACCACTAGATCAATTTCGTAAGTTTCAAAAATACTTTTCTTGCAAAATTGAACTTTTAAAATCATCTATTAATAATAAATACAAATTCCTGCAGCTATACAATAGTAAGTAAGAAGCGGTATTACTTTTTTTTGTCAATTCTGAATGTAATACAAAATATTAAATTACAGTTGTTTTTTTTTGTTTTGTTTTTTTTGTTTTGTTTTTTCTACAGTGTAACCAACATTACAAAATATTCGGATATCAATCATGCATCAGCTTCAAAATGGAGTTTCGCACCGTTCTTTAAGTATCAAATACGGATGCTCAGTAAGGACTACAAGTAACATTCTAAAATGAATGATACCATTTTAAAAAAATTGTAAAGCATTAAGTAGGTTGTAAGCCTTTCCTCTCAGATACTGTAATACGCGGTATTATTCGTTCGATCAGGCGAAGTTGATAATGCTGATATCGATGTTATTTAGAATCTATAATGTTTTTATAAGTTTCTGATGAACATTTCAAATGTGTTATGTAAATCACTAGTCTAAAAGTATATTACAGGAAAACGTCCAAGGAAAAAACTTTAAATAAACTCTTTCATGATAGTAAATAAGAAAAAAAAAACAAATAAAATTTCTAGAGAAATGGTATTACGAAGTAGAAGAAGCTTTCCTCGAGTCGTATTTGTTAGATTATATTTCTCATGTAGACTAAGAAGATTGCTTTGGGAATAAAAACATCATTTTCAGCTTCTCCTGTTAAATCCATTTCCCATAAAAATCATCTCATATTTTACGTTTTTATGTTTATAAATATATACTTATAAAACATTTTTTTTTTAAAAATAATATTAAATTTCAAAACAAGTGAAGTACACAAAACAAGTGAAGGTACACACGGGATATAAAACTAGCTTATAGGTTTTACCATAGATATAGTAAACTAGAATATATAATCACATGAGCTATAGTTATGGCAAGCTATAAGCAAAAGTTAACTATCCTATAGTCGAACTGTACGCTGTACAGAAATATTACTATACAGCTGGACCACACGAGGAGGAAACAAAAATAGACGTATAGTTCCCGTCTAATCTTCTAGTTGAATTTTGAGCGTTGCTGTAGTTCAATTTTTGTTAGAAATGTTTGAGAAAAAAAAGATTGTCACTTGTCTTTTAGTTACAATAAACCACAAAAGAGTAGAGGTAAGAAAAAAGAAAAGGTCTGTTTGGTCAAAACAGTGAATTATGCGTCGGAATGAATTTAATACTGAAGCAAAGTTGTAGGAACTACATACAGAGGATGAAAATTTCTATCGAAATTGTTATCAAACATACTTCCCGTCAAAAGTATCACAACAATTTAAAATATTTGAATTTTATAAAAACGTATTTTTTTTTTTATAATAAAGAAAGGTTCTGAAGTATATAATAAAGATTCCTAAAGTAGACAAACAATTTTTATTAAAATAAATTACAATATTTCTTCTAATAAACAAAAAAGTTGAAAACATTCTTTTTAAAATTTTCATTTTACATTGTAATTTTAACTTTTCAATTTTTAATTTATATTTTCGTATTCAATCCTTACAATCCAAAATCCTTCGTAAAATCCTCAATGCTACTTACTTTGTCACCAATAAACTTATCCATAAAGACCTTAATGTTCCATATGTTGCCGATTTAGCCCACTCAGATACCTATCTTTTCATAGTAAGCTTTATAATCACTCGAATCCGTTAGTTTCTCAACTTGCTTCCCAATCCATTCCTGATAATCCTCCGAGGCGTCTGAAACGAAGATGGCCTAGAGACCTTCTACTGTAGAATTTTAAATAAAGTGCTATTGATGAGTAATTCTTTTAAGTTTTAACATGTTATTATAATCGTTGTCAATAAATTTACTTGATGTATATATTTTGTACAGTTGTAAATTTCAATTAATGTATATATAGAAAAATATAAATATAATTTATATTTAATAAGACATATTGTCCCTCAGGCTTGAATGACTGCTTCCACTAATCTTGGTATCCTTGTAAGTAACGATACGAATGATAATCATGTTCTGAAGGAAATGATGAGTCTGATTCTTAATGTATCACTAACTTTTTAAGGTTTATATTCATAATAAATAATTAATATGAATCTAAACCAAGTATGCATTAAGGTAAAAACCAGGAAAATCTCGAAAATTATGGATGTTGCAATACTTTTGACTGGGAGTTTAGATTCTAACCTTGACTTTTGTTGTTTAAACCAATGTTAATAAACTCCTTTAGTTCACCTACTTGCCGTCAGCGCTATGAACTATCAACTCTTGTTGGACAGCTGCAATTTACTGTGTAGTTTATAAAGAGTGCGTTCACACGGGGATAGTTTTTCACTATACTAGAGCATAAAAAAAAACTATCGTAAAGCTCAACTATACTAATAGTTCTGGGCTATACGAAACGATCACACAGCTATAGTCACACTCTCCCACAAATGTACACTAGTTTTCTATTCCTTGTATACGCAGCTTTAAATCCATAAAACTAAAAGCTCTTTGGATAGATGTAGCAGGACTTATAGGTTTGCTAAAACACAAGCACATAATAAACAATTTGGTTGAGCTTTTTGAAATTAATTTAAAGCTTAGAACGTTTGTCTAGTTAATGCTAAATCAGTCTATGACAAAGAGCGATTTCATGTGGTTTTATTGGTGTATGTAGATTCCAAGTTAGACATCTGTCCAGAGGCCTAGGTAGTCGACCTAAATCTGTTCAATATTAGCAACACAAGCCAACGAACATTTCGTGTGTTATATTATGTTATGTTATGTTATAGAATTACCACTAATTCTTAATAAAAGTAGTAAAGCCAAAAAATTAATGAATATTGTTTCCAAGAACCTCTGCCAAAAAGTCCGAAAATGGTCTATTGACCCATCATGGTAGGTTTAGTAGTGAAGGATGCTGTAAGAAAGCAAGTCCCTGATTTATATATTTTAAAATTAGAAAATAATATGTTTGTAAACACTTTTTTCTATTTTTTTTCTTCCATAACGGCTTTAAATGATTATCGTCGATATGGAACTAAATAGATAAATATAAATAAAAAATCTTGAATAATTTATATGTTATAGTATTATATAGAATAAAAGAATTGGCTATGAGAGGGGGATGGCGTGCAATCGGAAGGCTGCCAATCACATTAGAGTCGATGGCAATCGGAGCGGATCTAGTGGAGCAGTGGACGGAGCCATTTCACGCTCGCCGCTTCCAGAAAAGAAACAGAAAGTGTTCTAAGGAATATTATATTATAATATAGTTTTAATATAATAAAAATTAAAAATAATAAAAAAAATGTAAAATAATATATAACATGGTTAGTGATATATTTCACTTAAATTCACAGTTTATATTAAAGGGGAAATATCCGATTGTTGTTAGGTAAATATATTATACTTTTTTCATATGTTTTTAAACATTGGTGTTTAGAAAGATGTGAAGATGAGAAAGAGAGAGGGAAAGAGTGAGTGAGTGTGAGAGAGAGAGATAGAGAGAGATATTGTATTTTTTTTTTTGGCTCCCAACGCTCATTGGCGGCTGTAACTCCAGTTTTGCACTATTATAGATCCCTACTATCTATACAAAAATCGCCATTTAAATCTGTGAGTTACATGTCAAAACGTCCCCTTGTTAGTTAATATGTCAATTATAAATAATAAATAATAAATAGATAATAACTTTAATATCTATATAGAGAGTTTATCAAGAGCACATCTGAGTAATTTAGCCGTAAAAGTTACACTAAAGTTAGATATATACTGTCTCGTAACTATTAACCGACATTCCATACCTCGATTACAACGTAACTTATAACCAAAATAATTGTATCAAGTTTAAACTTTCCTAAAGGTTCAAGTAAACATTTAGAATTCCGAACCGATATTGTAGAGTTAACTTAATGAAGTAATAACTTTAAATAACTGAAGGGTTTGGTTGATGAGGGGGTTATGTAACAAAACACAATTTTAAGTAATTTATGTTTAATGATACAATCTCATATTTATAACATTCAAGAATGGTGTCGAAATTGAAGAATTAAAGTAAATCCAAACAAATTCCATCAAATAACTTTTACACTTCGTCGTTTGGAGCTCCACTAAACCATTCAATTCATCTCGTATCCAATCCTTACTCCTTACAATCCAAAATCCTTCGAAAAATCCTCAATGCTCCTTTCTTTGAGACCAATAAACTCATCCTTAAATATCTTAATGTTCCATATGTTGCTCATTCAGCCCAAACCAGATACCTATTCTTTCATAGTAAGCTCCATAACCACTCTAGTCCACTAGTCTCCCAACTTGATTCCCACTCCATTCCCGATAATCCTCCGAGGAGTCTGAAACGAAGATGGCCTAGAGACCTTCTAGTATAGAATTTTTATTGGAGTACTACTAGTGAGTAGTTCTTTTAAGTTTTAACATGTTATTATAATCGCTGTCAATAAATTTACTTGATGTATATATTTTGAACAGTTGTAAATTTCAATTAATGTATATATAAAGTTATTTACTTGTCATTGTAATCACTACCAACACATTTACTTGATGTATATTATTTTGAACAGTTTTAAATATAAATATATGAAAATAAAAATAAAATATACAATAAAAAAAAATGTTACATAGCACCTTCATCTTCTTCTTATATCCTTTTCTAATTGTTTAGAAATATTCAAATTTTGCTACCTAACACTTCTGTACATAAATTCTTCATCCAATAAACTACCTTGTATTTAAAAAAGAAGAAATGAGACATAACCCCTTCATCCACCAAAACCTTCAAATATGAAAATTATTTTAATAACGTGGATGGGAGGTGAGAGGGTTGGTTCAAGATGCCCTTGGGCGTAGAAATATACCATTCCGCATGACAGCCGTGTACTCCAGCCTGGAATATCAAACAGTAATTCATTTTCTTATCATAAAATATCTTAAAATATTCCAAATCCATAAATTTTTTGTAATATCTGATATATAGTTATTAAATTCATAATATTTTTGTGATTTCAGATTAATTTATCATCCTGATCTAACTACTCCTCTCCTTTTCATATTCAAGGAAAACTAGCATAATCAAAAGTTAGATTATCAAGAACAGAATTGAAAGGTTTTTTAGATGAAGGGGGGGGGGATTACGTCACATTTAAAAAAAAAATACAATTTAGTTTTTTTGGTGAATAATTCATGAGCAGGAATGTCAGGTAGAATCTAAATATCATAAAATAACTAGGAATAGAGATATGAAGAAAATTACGGGTCTATATAACATTTTTCTGTTGAAGGAAAATGTAAAAAAAAAAAAACCTTAAACATAAATCAATAAAAATAGTGTTTTGTTACATAAACCCTTCAATTTTGATTATATATATTATATTTATGTAATATAAAATATAATTACTATATTCTACATAAGATTGTAGGAGACATACAAATTTCAAGCTTAGAGGCATGAGTTGAGTCGGCTTCACACCAAAAATCACAAATTGTTCGCACTTTTTCAGTTTTCCTTTACATCATTTAAATAATGCTTTAAAAAACAAAATAGCGGTTCTAAACCAAATTAAAGTAGACAAATTATTTAGGAAATTTACTACATAACTTTGATTTCTCAAAAACTGTCGATTATGTCACTTTAGCGCAATTTAAAAATGCTTAGTACATTACACTAAATGAAATAAAATATGAAAACTATATGTAATAATGTACGTACACTTGATTCAATACGGTTTCAAGGTTGTTGAATCATCCCAATTTCAAATTTGCTATTTTTAAGTAAAGGCTTCAACGAGCATTAAACCTCAAAATCCTGTATTATTTATTTTAATATTTTTTTTTTGTTTTGTTTTTTTTGGGCCACCACGGGCCACGGGCTCGTAGCTACTTTTCGGCGAGGATCTTCTTCTTTCTCTTCCAGAATTCTTTCATTTTCTGACTATGAGCCAGCTTTCTTTCTTCTGTCCATTTGGTTGGTCTTCTTAATGGTAAGGGATACTGGAAAAACTCCCTGTTGGATTTAATCTGTATTATTTATTTTAATGATTATTTATATTTTTTTCTTTTTATCTTCCATTTATGTGGTGTATAGTTTGAGGTACTTTGTTTATTTTTTTTTCTTTATTGTATTATATATTATGAGGAGATTCTTTACTTATTTTTATTTATTATTCACTTTTGTTTTTTGTTCTTTTTTGTATCTCTTCTTTGTATTTATTTATTACTGTACATGGATCCATTAAGCCATCCATATTACTTATTGCCCACATCGAGTCACATTGTAATACTTTCTTTTAAAAAACCCTCAAAATTATACCACTATTTTTTAAATGTTCGATAATATCTCAAAAACTATACTTTTTCGGAAATGAAGGTGATCAAGATTATTACGGATAAGTTTGTTTGTGAGATAATAAGGATCGTTGAGAATTTTACGAAGGAATTGGAGTTGTAAGGATTGAATACAATGATAGTCGAGCCCGAAAACTCAATTGTATACATCCAAATGTAAATAAATCATTTGTAAATTTTTGAGAGCTTTGAACGCTTGCCTAGTAACTGTTGCAGTAGTCGGAAACGAGCAATTTCTTGTTTTTATGTCTGGTATGTGAAGAGTTTTAAAAATATTTTTGAAGGGATCGAGAAGAGGGGTTATAATAATAATGGAATGGTTCTATATCAAAAGATAATAAGCAATTGTAGAGATACGTCAGAAATAATATTGCTTTTTATGGAAGTTGTCTGAGGATCTGGGAGCTAAGGATATCATATCCACGAGATTTCGGGGATTTATTTTTTTTATTTAAAGAGAATTTGACCTCAGAGGTGTTTATTGCTTTAGGAGGTTAGAAGAGAGGAATCGGTGAGGCGAGAAATCCGTTAACTTTTATTGTGTGGGTGGGGTTTGATGGGCCCTTCGAAAGTAATGCTGTTACTTTTCCCGCCTCAGTCATTATCCGAAAACAATGGAATAGACTTACCGTTCATTTGTTTTTCTTGTAGAAAGCTTTACAGAACATATGTTCAGTGCCTTTGAAATCGTCACATTGTATTGGCAGTGTTACTGGATATCCACCAATAAAAAATCCGGGTCTTTTTTACATTAAGGCTGCCAGTTCTCAGCTCTCAGTCAAGAAAGAGAAATAATTTTTTCACCTAAAATTGTAGTTTTGTATGCTATCTCGTTACTACAACCAAAACCCGTTGTCCGGATATAATTGCAGGATTTCATGTTTAAACCAAAACCTGATATTATTATTATAGGGATTATTTATCAGGTTTTGGTTGTGGTAAACAGATAACACACAAAACTACAATTTTACGTGAAAAAAATATTTCTCTATCTTGACTGAGAGCTGAGAAAAATTTTTTTTTCATAGTTTCATATTTATTTTTTCTAGGCTCTAGTTTTGCTCTATTACAGGTCCCTACTACCCACACAAAAATCGGCATTCAAATCTGTTAGTTGTAAGTCACAGCTGAGAACCGGTGCCTTAATGTGAAAAATACCCGAAAATCCCAGTATCCAAATGAAAAATTAGAAACTGAGTCACCTTTTACGTATTTTTAGTTCGTAAATATTGAACATAAGCGCGTGTTATTGAACACATTCGTGTGACCACTTAAGCTTACACCATTTTATGAAATACTTTTTTATTTATTTTATATTCGAGCAAAACGTTTCTAAAATGTATTTCAACGATCGTTATTTATCAGTTCGTTCTCCAGGGATCCCCCCCCCCCATCAAAATCTGACTACATCAATAAGCCATTCGGTGCCAGCTGCTAAATGTGATAAAAATGTGTTCTGAAGTGCAGCCACGTGTAGCACGTGTGAATGAAATGGCAGAATAATTCTTAAAGATACCGCTCCCCTACGATGTAACAAGTAGTAACCATTTTTATTTATAGAGTGATAAAACTTTTCTTTTGTTTTTTTTTCATTCTCCTTTCTACATTTCTAGTTCAAATTGCCTGAAGAAAATATTTACTTTTTTTCTAGGCAATATTGAAGCTCCGAGACAAGAGATAGTTTTTGGGTGCAGTTATCGGGACCAAACAAAACACTAGACCCGTGATTATACCGCACATACCAGAGCAATACGCAACACACCAACCCTTACATTAGTTCACCTATAGTTCACACTATAGAGCCACCTTCCCTAAGAAGTCACCATGGATAGGGGAGTGTCAAGATGCTTAAAGGAGGCAGAAGGCTGATAACTCTCTCTCTTTAAAAAAAATTAAGAACTTCAATCAGCGTTAGCCGGACTAATAAATAGGAAAAAACCTGACACCCGTCAAAAGGTTTTTTTTTTTTTTTAGGCTATTGGAACATTTTACTTTTATACAGACCAGAATTTGAGGATACGGTGTTGAGCTTTAAGGTTTCACTAAATTTTCCAACTCTTCTCGTATCCAATCCTTAAAATTCAAAATCCTTCGTATTATATATCCTTCAAAATAATCCTTATTATGTCACAAATAAACTTATCCATAAAGATCAGAAACCAATAATGTTCCATATCATTAATCATATGTTGCTGATTTGGCCCAAACTACTCAAATCCATTAGTTTCCTAACTTGCTTCACCCTCAATTCCAGGCTTATATCTAAGTAGTCGTTGCTCTTTGATTGAAAGGAAACATTTTCGAAGAATCTTTGGTAGAATCTGCTCTGAAATAACTTAGAGAAGATCTAAAGCAGAATTCCAAACCCTTTGTGACTCCATGGATATCTTCCAATTCATCAAGCTGTAAGGAAGAAATACCCGCTAAGGCTCTGGCCAAGCAGATATATATTAATTCCCAGATTCAAACTGCAACGGCAAGATAATATTCCTGTTGATTCAATAAATCTTGGTTTATTGATTGGTATCAAAACTGGGAATAGGCAGCACTTAATCGTGAAGACTGGCGATCAATGCTTTAAGTCTCTATAGTGGGGACAATGTGGTAGAAATTTCAACAAATTCAACTGACCACCGTCAACATCCATTACAAACCACCATCGAGTTTAAAAATCAATTATCCGAACTGATTTAAGGAATAATACATATATGTGTGTGTGTGTGTGTGTGTGTGTGTGTGTGTGTGTGTGTGTGTGTGTGTGTGTGTGTGTGTGTGTGTATTTTTGATTACATACCTTTTTTTTTTAATAGTTTTTTAATAGTTATTGTAGGCCGTGGTTCCAAGGTCCCGTCTTATTAGTTTTCATGACAATAAAAGACATAAAAATAAATAGACCAAGCGGCAGCTACCGGAACTGCGTCTCAGAATTAGGGGGCGGAGCCTGCACGCCTATTACAGTCAATTTCTGATTAAAAGTACTTAATAAATTTTTAGAAGCAAAGCACATCCATCCTTCACAGATTCTGCTCAGTCTGGGCCCTATTTCCGTCTCGAATGGTGGCTTTATAAACGTAAAGAGTTAAGGCACCTAAAAGAAAACGTATTTTTATTTTTTAAGAAAACGAGTTTTATAGTAAATGAAATAAAAATGAAACGATTCGATTGGAGACGTATTGGTCTGTACGAAGAAAGACGAATCAATGAGTTCATTTTCAAGTCAGAAACGTCAATCTCTATTCGGCTCGTATTTGAAAAAAAAACTGAAATAATTTATCGTTTTGAAGACGTAATTATTCCCTCAAAATTATAAACAGACAATGACGTACAAATAAATGTTGAGTTAACTTCTGCAAGCAATGTTAAGAGATCACAAGGCCTACGAAACTGTGGACAGGAGCCAAATAGTGGTTTACACAATCCGAAAATAGTGTTAGACATTACAGACCCATATCGACTCTGGCCTCTGGCCTGCTGCTTCTCTCAACTATTGCAGTCTTACTTTATAGCTGCCAATATCCAGCTTTATATTATCGCTTCGATTGCTACATATCGATTGATACGAAAACTAACTGATATTGAAATGAAAAGAAATTAATAGTTAGTTTAAAAGTTAGTTTAGTTTAAAAGAAAAATACAACAGAAATGGTCAAGGAATCAGTCAGGTATAATTAACATATCCGTGTTTTTTAATTAAAAGAACTGTATATTCGGAGTGGCGGCGTTTCGACCTGCCTTGCAGGGCTTCTTCAGGGCTAATATAACATTAGTTATTTTATATAGTAATTAACTTAATAATACCTGACTGCATCCCTGACCATTTCTCTACTATTGGATTATATAGTCAACCATAGCATTTTCATCAAAAACCAATAAATATTTATGAACTAAATAATGTATTATTAAATTTTAATAAGTTTTATAATTTTAATTATCATTCAAAATGTTTAGAAAACCTTCTGGAGATGAGACTTCAATGAAATAAATTTCATACCACATTAGCCAATATTCAATATTGGAAACGAATTAAAATAACTTAATTAAATTAAGAAGTTTAAATCCTGCATTTAAAATAGATAAACTATTGTCATCTTATTCCACTTCACCTAAAGACAAAATAGACCTTTTCCAAAAAAGCCGTGTATATGAAATGTAATGATTGTGAAGCTAAATACACGGGAAAAACTGAACGATCAGTAAATTAAAGATTAAAAGAACATATCGTCCCTACAACTGTAAAGTATCGAATGTGGAAAAAAAAAAAAAAAAAAAAAAAACATTTTTTGAATTACTTTATCAATTGCTTTAGCACTGATATAGGTTTTAGCTAATTCTCAAATCTGAATTCGCTCTGTAAAGGGGAGGAATAAGCCTATCAAAGGGAGGATTATACAAACTATTTGATTATGCCAAATCAATGTAACGATTCGCTATAGATCGAATGAAAAAACCGCGTATTTTCATATTCAGTATTTTGCAGATGTTGTGCTATATATCAGAATTTAGGATTTAAATTAACAAAGGGAATGTTTGCGAGAATACCCCTTCTCGAAAAGATCGACTCAGATGTTATTTCTTCATAATATTCGGTCGAACAATTATATCCAAATTCAATTTCCTGTTTAAAGCTACTAAGAAATCAGTGAGTGGGTTCATTAGGCCTAGGAGTGGCGGCGATACTTTTAAAAGTGCTGATTATTTCTATTACGAGCTCTTGTTTATTATATTGTGCTTCTGATTTGGCATGTCCTTCTTTTACCGCCATGTAGCCATCTCACACAGACAACCTGACATCCACCGACCCACATCATAGCATCCTCTTACTAAGATAAGTCTAGGTTAAGTTGTTTGTTACCATGTAAATTTTTAAATTAGTTAATGATCTATATTTCATATTGCTATTTTGTATGTCAACCTTATGTGAATATACAATGCTTATTGCGTTAATGTCACTCATTCAATTAATTCCCTTAGATCACCATTATAAAAAAAATGATAAAATTATGAGGCATTCAAGAGAAAATTATCGTTCTATAATGACTTAGAAACTCAGAATTTAAATGTCACCGAAACTTCAATTAGTAAATAGGACATACGCATTACTGAACTGAAAGAAAAATTCAAAGTGTCTTGTAAAGATGATCAAATTAAAATATTTAGTCTACTGACAAGTTCATAGTCAAAGAAAAAAATAGTTGAGGACTTTAGTGCATCTGAATACATGGTAAAGTTAACTTAGGCAGCTAGTAAGGTCTCAAGGTATCTTACCACATCTTACAAAAAGACAGGGCAACCTAACAAGTGAAGCTATTTTTTATGATCTGAGTTTTACGAAAATAGTTGCTTATGCCCTGGTAAAAAGGAATATGTTTCAACTGTGATTGACAATCTCAAGGTGCAGAAACAGAAAAGGTTTATTCTCCTTTGACTAAATGAACTCTAGAGCATATATAAACTGAAATATCCAGATTACAAAAATGGTAGTTCTATATTTTGCACTCTAAGGCCAAAGTGATGCGTTCTTCAGGGTTCATCAGAAACTATGTATTTGCAAGAATCACTAAAACACAAAGCTTATGATAGAAGGGGCAAAGCTTAATGCAAATTATAAAGACCTCATAGCTTTCATCGTATGTGATATTGAAAATGAAAAATGTTTGTTTGACACCTGTTCAGAACGTCCTGGACAAGATGCTCTGCTTGATTAAACGGTAGCGTTTTTATTGAAATTCAAAGCTCTATAACTCAAAACATAGTTGAGTCTCAGTCATAATTTTTTTGTGGTGTATTTTTTTAGTATAAGGAACATTTTGTAAAATTTTTACTGGTTTTCATTCAGTCCCTTTTCAGAAATTGACCTATGAAAATTAGTAAAAACCTGCTTTCAGTGTAAGGCATTGATAATTCCAATCCATAAGAAAGGCGACAAAATGGACTGTCGAAACTACCGAGGTGTAGCACTGTTATGCTCCACGTATAAGATATTATCAATGCTGATAATGAATGGAGTAGTGAAAAGAGCAGAACAGTTGTTAGGAGAATACCAAAGGTTTTAGACCTCCCATGCTCCAATGCTCCCAAAAAAATTGAAAATAAGGGTTTACGAAACCATTCTTAAACTAGTCGTATTGTATGGGAGTGAAACCTGGACGCTCACTGCTAAGAATGGAGACATTATAAATAGATAGGGAAGAAAAATTTTGAGGAGGATATATGGCCCTACTCAAGATGGAAATATATGAAGAATAAAAAGCAACCAGGAACTAAGAGAACTGTACAAAGCTCCAGATTTGGTTGCTAAAATATAGCAAAGGAGATTAAGATGGCTGGGCCGTTCATGTGCATAGAATAAGCCCCAACAGAATGCCAAAAATCATGCTGAATGGGTGTCCCGAAGGAGGAAAAAGAGAAAGAGGAAGGCCTAGATTGCGCTGGAGGGAAGACGACCAAATCAATCTAGAGCTTAGATACTTTGACAGTAGTCCCATATGTTTCCTTTTCAAAACAACTCCTTAAACGAAACCGTTGGTATAGTGAAACGGAAACCAGATTATGTCCTTAAGGTAGTTGGGTAGTTGGTCACGCTAACACGCTAACTACCCCCCTCCCTCTAGTGCGTGTAAATAATTGCGTAAACCATAAGACGTATTTTAACCTAAATAATTATTACGACTCTTTATACCTATAAATCATTTTATATTAATAATTATACTCGTACATAAGTATTTTTATTATCTGATCCTCTCGCATCATACATTGTACATCTTATTATTAGAATTAAGTTTAATAAAAAATTAAAACCGTAGGTCCCAAACATGTTTCACATAGTTTGAGAGGCATTCGATTTTATTTGAATAATTTTTTTTTCATGAAATATTACACCAACGAAATCAGTCATTTTAGTAGAAAAATGATTAATATCACCTTTTAAAAAGGGAAATCTGTAATAAATAATTTTTTATTCAGATGAAGAAAACATGGATTTGAGGACAGAAAATATCTTATTTTTTTAATTTAAACGCCAACTTACAACTACGAATACCGAGGCTCCTGAATTATGTGTATAGAAAGATTTTCTTTTTTGAAAAATTACAGTTAAGGTAATTTCGTCTTGGCCTAATCATTTTTATTTGTTTAAAAAATAATTTTCAGTACCTTAAACTGAAACTGAGGAAAAACCAGGCCCAAGAAAAGAAGTCATCTTTACAAGACTAAGAACTGGACATTCAAAATTAACTCGCAGTTACTTATTTGAAGAAAAGATAAACCTGACTATAGAACACATTCTTGTTGAAAAAAACTTCATGAAAAAATGTTATATACAAAGTGAGTACCTCTTGGTGTAAAAAAAAATTGGGTGAAACTAGATCAAAAATGTAGCAAAATGCCGCAGACCTTACCTTCCTATTCAAATCCGTTGCAGATATACGATAAATCAAAGACTTTTTTGAAGAAACTACGTTTTTTGTCATAAAAGTTGTAATATCTTCATTTTGTTAAAATATTTTTCAAACCTTGACCTCAATTTCCAATTACGCATTAAATTTCCTGTAGAGCAGAGTACAAGTAACCTTGAATTTACAAACTTGTGACCTAAAGAACAGTTTGATCTTCACCTTATTTAGAAAAGTTACAATGTCTTATATTACTTCAACGCTCACCGTTTTCGAAAAAACCATTCAAAAAACTGCAAATCTCAAAAAAAAAACTTGCAAATTTAATCAGCTTTTGAATGATGTGTAAAAAGTAATGATTCTATTTCGATTTTATAGAGAAATTTACTTTTAAAAATTCTACCTCCTGCGATCCATGAATATCATTGGTTAATATTTGTAATGCTTTCAAATAATGTGGAGGAGCACGATGGTGTTGGAAAATCATATTTTGCCGAACTTCAGGTGAAATATCGTTTGTAAAATTCAAGGTTAAATGTACTCTGTTCTAATAGAAAATTTAATGCTAAATCCGAAAATGAGGTCAAAGTTTGAACAATATTTAAACAAAATGGAGATAATACAGCTTTTATGGTAAAAAAACGTGGTTTCCTCAAGAAACCCTTTTATTTATCGTATATCTGCAACGGATTAGAATAGAAAGGTGAGGTCTGCTGCATTTTTCTACAATATTGATCTTGTTTCACCCTTTTTTTTTTTTTTTTTTTTATTTTTTTTTTTTTTATTTTTTTTTTTTTTTTTTTTTTTTTTTTTTTTTTTTTTTTTTTTTTTTTTTTTTTTTTTTTTTTATACACTAAGAGGTACTCACCCTGTATAATATAACATTCATAAAGCTCCTAAAAACATAAACAGATCTTTAACTGTATTTAATACAGGATTCGGTACTAGAAAATGGTGCCTCTGGCCTTGATGCAGTACACGTCACCGAAAAATGTAATAAATAAATAAGCATACATAATATATATCCAGTATTATAAGTTATATAAAGACAATTTATCTTATAATTGAAAGGTTTGGTAGATAGACGTGTAAGCACATTTAAAAAAAAAAAGACAATCTAGTACATTAGATGAAGAATTTATGTGGAGAAGTGTTAGGTAGAAGAATATTTCAAACCAACAAGAAAAAGAGATATGATGAAGATGAAGGAGATATGTATTTCTGCTAAAAGAAAATGTAATAAAAAAATCAAAAACATTAAACGTAAATTACTCAAAATTGTGTTTTGTTAAATTATTTTTTAGATAATTTGGTATTTAGCTTCCTCTAGGGCCGTTGATGCTCGCTAAGAAAGGATTTTTAAATTGGCCTGGATCGCAGCTAATTCGCGAAAAACGCGATTCCTCACGAATTGGAAATTCTTTGAAATAACATAACTGATCGTTATGAAACTTTGTACATTGTTTCTCATTAGATGTTTAATGCACGTGCATTAGATTAATGCATTAATTATTTTCTGGGGTCACATGTGGTGTAGTGGTTAGCATAGCAACCTACCAAACCCAAGATCGCGGGTTCGCAGCCCGGCAGATGACCTTAGGATTTTTTAAAGGGAGTAAAAAATCCTTAGCTATGCCGTTCGTCGGACGTGACGTAAAATGGGGGTCCCGAGCCTGTGTGATGTCAGGTACTCGTTAAAGATCCCTATCCTAATTATACCAGGATAGGCAAAATTAGTGCATAGCAGCATAAAGTGACGTTAAACAACATAAACAAACAATTATTTTCTACGTAGTTTCTCCTATATCAGTACTACAAAGGCGTAAAAAAACAGTACTCATAAAATATTTATTGGGTGGTTAATAATAGATTTATTATCATATGGTATATGGTGATAAGCTAATTTAAAAATAGATTAGATGCTTAAGCCGCACACTTTGACCACAAACTAAGTTCCTTATAGTAGTAAACAAATAAAAATACGTTACGGGCATGTCGAAAGCCTATTATATGGTACTTCCTGAGAACTCATGGTTAAAAATTTTAAAAAAAAATTAACTTAAATTCGGCCTTAATCCTTATGATATTGAACCGTAGCGGAGCACGGGCACCTTTAGCCAGTATATTATATATCTTCGCCAAAAAGTAAGTTGGTTTTGCTAAATAACCCCTCAATCATCATAGAACTCGTCTTTTCTTCATTATTTGTAATTACGTCTCAATAAATTTCATGAGGGAGAGACAACCTCCAATGAAAATAATAAAATTACAACATTCGATGATATAAAACATATTACCCCTTAATCAGGGAACAGTAAATCACCTGCCGCAGCTTAGGCACTGTAACGGTTAATTAAAGACTAGCTCCTTCCTATAAGTTAGTCCTGTCCAATTTGCAAGTTACCAGAGCTCTTGGTTACAAGGGGGAGTTGCATTTCATAGTGCCGTTAGTGATAATAAACTATTAATGATATGGTTTTATTAATTTTTAATATCATCTATTAATTTATCATAAAGGCATATTTCCACATATCGAGATTAACGGAAGCAAAATTATTGAAACAACTATTTGACTACTTTTGGAAGAGTAAAACTAAAAACAATTGGTTCAAAGAAGTCCAGGATGACATAGAAGAGTTAAAAACAAGAAAACAACAAATTAAAACAGAGAAGAGAAGAAGATTCTGAAGGACAGAGTCATAAGACTTAAACTCAAAACATTTGAACGAAGACAATACAATATAAAGGGCAGCCAGGTCAGAAAGAATTAAACTTTTCTAGGAAAACAAGAGAAAGCTGAAAGCCAAATCTATAGTTAATCGGAAGACAAATGCTTATGGACTGAATTAAGTGTAATGTGGGCGTAAAATATGTAAAAAAAGAAAAGGCATATTTATTATCTTTCACGTTTGAAATGACATTTAACTTAGAGTGGAAGATATTTATTCATTTTTTCTATTAAGAAATATCAAACACTTGAAAGGGGACAATTCGGACTATCATTCGCTGATTTTAATTAAAATTATTTTGGTGATTTCTACATCTACAAAAATCACCATACAGATATTTATAGATTGTTTCATGATATATATATTATTTACCCAAATAAACGTTTTCTTCGTCATGAAAAATTGTAATAAACCAAAATTAAATATATATATATATATATATATATATATATATATATATATATATATATATATATATATCAAAGAATAACAAATATTAAAAAATCATTACTGAAAAATTGTGAATGATCACTGCGAATGTAAACATTCTTCATGTGACTTAATTCCGCATAGTACAAGTTGCAAAATCATATAGTAAAGCATGTGCTTTATCCACTAAACCACTTTAACTTGATAGCCATTTGTTTGGTGAAGCAATTGCTTTGGAGATTCCATTAATGGAATATCCAGGAAGGGGGTTACCTACTAAGCCAGCACATACAGTAGTGCTGTATCCATAATCCGCAAGATTGATGGAGCAACCAACTGTACTATACCTCCTCACCTCAGATTATTTTTATTTTATTTTATTATTTTATATTTTTATTATTAGAATGTATTCGCTAATAAGGTTTCTGCAAATATTCTTCTTCAAGCCTTCGTTGTTTTTTGCGTTTAGTGCCTCCACTTTCAAGATTAATTTTAAAATGTAAAAAAAAAAATATGGTTGCGATTTATAACATGAAAAATTATAGTTAAAAAAAACTAGAAAAACAAGCTTTAATAGCAAAGCTAACTAAAAAACTAAGTTTGGGGAACAATCTGCAGCAGTCAGACCATTTAATTTCCCAGTACTATTCGTGATTTGTGTGCATTATTAACACAGTTTATCCAAAATCAACTAACAATTTTTGTTTTCTTGACATACTTCAGAGTAGGAATGGGCAAATTATTACTTTAAAAATCCTATCTTGCACAAAATGTAATGATCTACAGCTTTTACTATATAACCTTTTTTGATTGAATAAGCCATTTCTGGTTATAGACTCTTAGATTAACTGACTTTCGAATGTGGCTATGACAATCGAATGTGGCTAAATGCCGTAATCAAATTCAGCTTAAGGGATGTCTTTAGAACCATTATTTAATGAACTTTAATTTTGTACATGAAACATTTTTCGATTGAAAGCATTTTTCTATATGTTTGTTTCAAAAATCTGAATAAATTTAAAAATTTGCCCCCCAAAGCATTTTCCCCTTATCAAATTCAGTTTCATTTTTGATATTTTATTCTCAGGTCCTATCTGGACCACATAAAAACGTAATACCTACTTTATTAATGTAAGACATCTATTTATTAAAAGCATGTAATTTATCTATACTATTTTAGAAATACAGTTATTATAGTTATATATACCTTGTAAGAAATTGAACATATTAAGTCCGCCTCATTTTGTTCTGAATATAACAAAATTACCAGCGAATACTTTACAACAAAGTATAAATACTTTACAAAGGAATACTTTATAAATTATTATATTTTTTATTATAAATACTCTAATATATTATATTTCATATATGTAAATAATTTAAAAAATATATAAATTATTTAAATTAAAAAAAAATTATTGGCCCATGAGGGGATCGAACCCGCGACCTTCGCGTTATTAGCACGACGCTCTAACCAACTGAGCTAATGGGCCGACTGACCAACGGAAGGTAAAAAATGTATGGGACAGGGATTAAAATTTATAAGTGATTGATAAATAAAAAATAATATTGCTATTGCTCATCATTGATATTAAAATTTTGCGTTATTTTTTATATTTTTAATTTTTTTTTTTTTTTTAATAATTATTGAATATATATATTTTTTAAATATTTCATTACAGAGACAAAATTAATATTAATTAATTTCTTTATTTAAAAAACAATGGGATTTTTAATGATATAATATTTTGGTACCGATATTATACCCCTAATCTGCCCTTGCTACGGCCTGAAATATCTTTCCGATTGTAACCTCTCAATTTCTTTCCTTGTTTTCGTCACTTCTTTTGACCGACTATAAAAGAACTATGTACGTCCAAATTTCAAAATTAATAATTCTGTCAACAAACTTTCGAAAAACATCGTTCACTTTGTTGGTTATTAAGTTTGACATACACCTTAAGTTTTCGGACCACTTAGTCAATAAAATAAGAAAAGCGAGATTACAATCTTACAAATTGAACAAGTTATTATCTGCTACAAATTTAACTTTACGTTTAAAATTAATTATATATAAATGTGTAATCCGACCAACCTTGCTGCAAGGAGCACCATTATTTTCATCCATTAAGAAAAGTACAAACAACAAACTTCAATCATTCCAAAATGGTATAATGAGAAAAATTGTGAAAGGTACTACAATGCAAAGAGACAAAACTACGAAGATATATGAGGAATTAAAAGTTAAGGAGTTTTTGTCCGATAGAAAAGAAAAAAGTTTCGAAACCTTAAAAAATATTTCAAATCCTCTCTATAGCAAAATTTCACCCGCAGAAGAACCGAAGCGAAGGCAAAAATTATTTTAAATTTGGAATTATAGATTTAAGTTATTTTAGTGTGTACGGCGTATACACACAAATAAACGGTGAGTCCCATCACTTTATTATTAATTACTAATAAAATTATCTATGATTAAAATCTATGACTCTTTAAAATGCTAGAAAGCTGTAAGAGGAAAATTTGAAAAACTTTATATAAGATTAATACAAGAGAAGAAAAAAAGAGGCAATCAAAAAAAAAAAATCAGGCATATCAGCTTTCAGCATTTGAAATCTTTGATGTTTCAGAACAGACAAATAAACAAACAAAAAAAAATAGCTATAGTAACAGCAGAAGAACCTCGATAATCCGAACGCCGTTTTGGGAAAAATAAACATTATTTTCTGAAAATCCGTGATTTAGCAGCCCAAAAACGTTCTTCAACCTCAGTTCAGAAAAAAATGAATGATTATTTTCCAAATTTTTTACTTGTTTTGTTTTCTTTAATTTTTTTATTTTTCTGTACAGCATAATTTTTTTGTGAGTACAGTACTGTACTTTCTGTGTGTGTATAAGATTGTATACATACTACGTAAAATATTACGAAATTCATGTGCGATACATTACATAAAATATAGATACCTTACTGTAGCACAGTAGTACTCCATAAAACAAATTATTTACATTTAACAATACCACGTGCTTCTTATTTTATTGGAACTAGTATGTCAGTGTCTTTTTTTTGCATGCTACATACAATGCCTGGAAAGCTCTTTGTTTGGTAATCCGAACGATTTGATAGTCTTAACTTCTATTCTTTTTTTCCGACGTATTTAATTGCATATTTCAGATAGCAGATTTTCATATGTATTTTTATGTTTTTCTTTTTCTTTTTTTTATGCATATAATTCACAGCCCTAATAATAACATTAATTGTTAATTTTGAAACTCAATTCCAAGACATACATGCATTGATTTCTTCGGTTCTTTGTCAGATTCAATGCCTCCAGAATAAGTTTATAAAACAAATTAAACTAATTCTCCAAAGCAATTATCTACTTGTTTCTGATTGTTCTTTCGCCTGTGAAGGAAATTTCATTTTTAATTGCAACGGGAATTGAAGGGTTAACTTCCAAGGGCGTCGAAGCCCCCCCCCCCACTCTTTTCCTGAAAGCTTCCAAAGTTGGGCAATTTAAGAAAGTAATTACAGTAGGAACATAAATTCATCAGCCAATAAACATTGTACAAAAAATCAAAATGATAAAACTTTCTAGAAAAAAATATTCTAGAAAAAAAAATTAACAATATTATGTTTTTTAAAAGCATACAATTATTTCTACTTAAATAATATTGAATAGTACAATTAAATTAAACATTACAATTGAATTTATTATTTTGTTTACAAAAAATTAAAAATAAAAATATTGTTAGAGGTGGAATGAATAGAATTTTGATGCTACAAAATCGGGGATTAACTATTATTATATACTAAAACAGAGGCGTTAGCGGACATTTCCCCTTCTAGCTGACACCCTAACACCCTTCAAATGTATTTAAAAGATTGTGTAGTTATAGTCTTAATCTTAAATTAAATAAAATTATTGTACAAAATTATTATTATATTAATAATAGGATGAAGCTGAGACAAATAGATAAGTACCATATCACATACCTCTAGAGGTGGGTCGCAGGGATCTTTGAGCGCTGGCAGGACAATCACATGAAGTTCCGTTTCTGCAATACTTTCCAGAAAAGAGGCTTTGATCTTGGCGGTGAGGTTTGTTGCCCCTGCAAACATACATAATTAATTTTGTAAGCTCTTGTCAAAAGCGATCAACTTTCCAACTTAACAAACTGACAAAGCAAATCTAGTTAAGTTAAGACTTGTACTAACTTTTCACTAAGTCCTTGATAGAGATTGAAATAATATTAAAATTAAAACTGCCATCACTAAGACAGGTTTTAAAAAAATAACTAACAAGGGGACGTTTGCAGTTGTAACTCACAGATTTGAATGCCGATTTTTGTGTGGGTAGTAGGTACCTCAAAAACTCCAAAAAAATGATGAAATTCCAAGGAAATCCGCTGTAAATCAGTGGAAACTTTTTTTCATGAACAACTGACCTCAAATCTCAATTAGCGCACCATAAAACCCATATATATAGCTTTGAGGTCAGTTGGTCATGAAAAAAAGTTTCCACTGATTTACAGCGGATTTCCTTGGAGTTTTTGAGCAGCCTAAAGCCGGGTCGTATCTTGAGCATAACGAAAGTATTTTTATTTCAAATAGCATACATAACTGCAATTGAACGTGAAAGAATCATTTCTTTATCTTGACTGAGAGCTGATAAAAAAAATAAAACGTGATTTTCATATTTTATTTTTTTTTTCTCGGCTCCTTATGCTCATTGGCGGCTATAACTCTAGTTTTGCACTATTATAGGTCCCTACTACCCACACAAAAATTGGCATTCAAATCTGTGAGTTACAACTGCAAACGTCCCCTTGTAAGTATCAAAGAAAATATGTTAAAAATTAACCATCACTTTTGACTTATTAAAAATTTACTAAATGATTTCTAAGATTCCAATTAATTAGAAAAGACTCATTCACATGACAATGAAATCACTGTTACCTACGTACATTAAGAACAAAAGGCTCCAAAATGTCTTAGAGATCTCCAGATAGCCTAGTCATTTTTCAGTTAAAATTACATTTTTTTTTCATCGAAAAAAAACAACTGTAGCACTACAAAACATGAAGAGTCTAAGGGTTCAGTACTTAGGCAAGGATATACTGTTACAATACCAACGGTTGTGAACGAAGGAGACTTGGCCGAAGTTACGCACAACCGTCAGGTATTTTACCCAACCATAAGTAACAACTTTATAGAGGCTGAGTGTGCCCCAGGAGGGACTAATAAACCGCGAATAAATTTTCTGCTATCAACCGGTCTCGGACTCGGGCCCAGATTGTTTAGTAGTGAAGTGCCTTACCCACTGAACTACCGCATTAACAGTTCATTAATCTTTCTGGATGCATAGATCGCAGTTTCTAATATAAAATGGCTAAATTAATAACATTAAAAGAATAGTTATTATTTAGTAGATCGTGATATAATCGAAATCGATGTAACATATTACACCTTCAAGACTTTGATTTCTGTTCAGGATCAGAATGTGAATGTGATTCTTCAATGTGAAGAACAAATTGAAAATTCTCTATTAGAACAGATCTATAAAGCATAATGCATAATTCTTATCACTGCTAACCTCAAAACCAAAATTTCTTTTTACCTGGTTAGTGAGTCGAGTTTCCGCTAAAATACTTCTTTTTTTTTCCATTACAACTGCTCGTAATTATTACCGGAACGGAAATTCTCGTTCAGAGGAATTGCATTATCTGATGGGACGACTCTTGTTCTAGAGATGTTCAGTAAGGCACGCAACCATTAGCGAGTAATTATTTTAATGGAGGGTCATTATTAACGAGATTTTCACAGAATTTTTCATATCCAGGAAAATCATTTGAAAATTTTTTTTGACAGTGAAAAATGACTCCATTTAAAATATATTCAGACGAAAATTTTGGGTGCTTATAAAAAAAAAATTAAATAAAGTAAAATACTTTAAATACATTGAGCTACTTATGTATACAACATAAATTTATTGAATAAACTTGTCTAGACTCAAAATTTTATAAAAAATAGTCAACGTTTTATCTGTTAAGATATTTATAGAAGAAAATTATACAGGGTGTCCAAAAAGAGTATCGGGTATTTGATACTTCGATAAAACAAAAACTACTTAAAATAAAAAAAATAAAAAGTTTATTTTTAATTATTACAATATAAAGTGGAAAATTATTTGGAAAAGATGATGTTATCTAAATGGTGACCGTTATGCTGCTGGCACTGTTCTAATCGAGAACGAAGATTGGCGATCACATGCTGACACATAGCTCTCGATATTGCCTCAATTTCTGACCTGATGTTTTGCTTCAATTGCGTCAGGTTCGTCGAATTATTACCAAAGACCTTACTTTTAAGGTATCCCTATGCAAAATAGTCAAGTGGACTTAGGTCGGAGTTTCTGGGAGGCCAGTTGATGTTACTTATATGCGAAATGACCTTATTAAGGAATAATTCGTTAGCAGCTTTCATTGCTTGATTTGATGTATGATAAGTGGCCCCATCTTGTTGGAACCAGGTTCTTGAGTTGAAATCTTGAAATTCCTGTAACTCGACCCAAAAAGTTTCGCAGCATATCGAAATAACAGTCACTATTCACATTGAGTGGTCGGCCTCGTCGATCTTCATGAAAATAAGGACCGATTATGCCTCTAGCAGACATAGCGGCCCAAACCGTTGTTTGGTCGTGCAGTCGTTACTTTTTGGCTGTGCAGGGGTCGTTATTGCTTTCGTCTCGGATTTTCCTCTGCCCAGTACCGACAATTCTGTTTTTTGGCATGACCATTCAGATGAAAGTTTGCTTTATCACTAAAGAGGATGTTATCAAAAGTGTTAAAGTTGTTTTTGTTTTATCGAAGAAACAAATACCCGATACTCTTTTTGGACACCCAAAAACTCATAAACGTGGTTTCAACATGATGGAGCCACTTGTCATACATCAAATCAAGCAATGGAAGTTGTTAACGAATTATTCCCTGATAAGGTCATTTCGCGTATGGGTAACATCAACTGGCCTCCCAAAATCCCCGACCTAAGTCCACTTGTCTATTTTGCATGAGGATACCTTAATAGTAAGGTCTATGACAATAATCCGACGAACCTGACGCAATTGAAGCAAAATATCAGGCCAGAAATGGCAGTAATATCGAGAGCTATGTGTCTGCATGAGATCGCCAACCTTCGTTCCCGATTAGCAGAGTGCCAGCAGCTTAACGGTCACCATTTAGATAACATCATCTTTTCCAAATAATTTTCCACTTTATATTGTAATAATTAACAATAAACTTTTTTTTTTATTTTAAGTAGTTTTTGTTTTGTGGAAGTAACAAATACCCGATACTCTTTTTGGACACCCTGTATTTTGAAAAGGCAGCATCATTTTTTTTTTTTAATAATTTTTTTTTTCATTTTATTTTATGCACTGTTCTTCCTGGTCTTCGAGCTTAAAACAACATCTTGATATATAACAGTGCAACCTCCCATCTACATTTTATTGAAATTTCGATATCTTATAATAATTAAATAATGAATGAAATTTATATCTTAGAACTTTACGAATTTATATCTATTTATACTTGAATCCGAATAAAGATTTAGATATATATATATATATATATATATATATATATATATATATATATATATTTTTTTAAACATTGTATTTAACTTATACATGAGATACTGTCAACCGGGGTGTTTGCCTTAGCAACTTTATGTGGTAAAGTTGTCCAGCTTCAGAAATGATACAAACTAACATTCACCCCGATATGGCGAAGTCAACCCGGTTGACGGTATTTTAGACAATAAATTTTATAAAATTTCTTAATTTCCTACTCCACTGATCCCTTATACATTTACAAGGAAATTTCTTTTTAATTCATTTTTTTTTTTTAACCAAAAGACATTTACCAAACATTTTTGTTGATAATAAAAAAAGTTATGCAATAGATAAAAATTCAAATAAGAAAGAAATAATTAAATGGTTTTCTGCGTAGATGAAAGTACTTCGTGTATTCAATCACATAAATAATAAATATAAATATCACTGCTGCAAAAAAAGTTCAATTTGGCATTAAGAATATTGAAATTTGGATTTCTGTCATTGGGCAGTTCTTTTAGAATTTTTCCTGATGTTATTATAAATGCATTATTGGAAAAAAAAAAAATCAAGTCTCTTTGCATTTTTCAACTGGTCTACATATAAAAAAAATTATTAAAATATTAAAATTGATTTATTATTATTTTACTAATAATAACATACACTGTGCATTAGATGTTTGTAACTACATACATATTCCTTTTGCCTGTATATAATTTTGGATCTGGTAATAATTTTGAATAGACCCAGAGGAGAGATACGGTAAATGCAAGCTTTTGAGTTAAGATTTCCAGCTGAGTCCACACGCTAAAGCTTTTTACACTCCAAACTTTAGATTACATTCTAAATCCTAAGCCCTAGAAAACACCACAGCGAAACAATCACAAAGATTCAATTTTAAAGTTTTAAATAAAATATCAATTTAAAATTACACTACTTGTAAACAAAAACAAAAAAAAAAATATTACTCAGCATTATCTATTATCATTTACAAAATAATATTAAATGTTTAATCAGATCCATCGTGAAATTTTTATAAAACTTTGATTCGTTTCCTTCATAAATCTTTACCTTCTATAAAATATATTTTTTATTCAAACGATATTCAACAATATAATTTTCCTGTTTATCATTATAAGGTTGTTTACAGTAAGCTTTCAATAATTTACATATTTCCCTGTTTTTTGTAAAAATACTTTATAATTTAAAAAATATTGTTGCGATTTCTTCCCTTTGATAATTTTAACACATAATTTTAGCAACGGTAACTTTATAACTTTAGTTTAATTGGACGTTCTATAGTTTTTTGAGATAGGCATGATGGTATACCAGGATCAGTTCGGATTAACCCGGCGTTGGTCGCTAGGTGAGCATTTCCCCTCACCCTTCTCGGAATAAGATCATCGGAATTTAACTTTCATCGCTGAATCTCAGTATAGCTGAGTTTAGGGCATTTACGAATAAGAATATTTGGTTTCTATTTGTAAGTAAAAGGGATGCAGGTGGTCTGGGTATTGGGAGATTTTTACTGAAAACTGCCATGTCCACACTTCTCAGTATCAGCTTATCTGTCGTGCAGATTATTCGTGACATATTACTAAACGAGTTTTCTAATTTCTTTCAATTGATTTATGATTATTTGGATTCAAAATGAGTATCTAATATGCTCGACTTATTAGATAAAAAATCAGTTGAGAAGATAAATTGTAAGTAATTAGTTATAAGTAATCGTCGTGAATTGTATTCATATTACTTTTCAATCCTTTACTAGGAATCTGAAATTTTGACTATTCCAGATTCTTGTTTGTGGCGTCTCGAGGCAATACAAAATAGATCTGATATAGGTGTTCCGAAGAAATAAAAAAAGAAAAACGAAAAAAATTGTAAAAAATATAATGTTCCAATCCTCAATAGACATACTACATATACTTGTAATATTTGTTTAGAAATAGAAGAAAATGATTTAGCTGATGAAAAAAACATTATTATGTAAATAGTCAAATATTTACTTATGCTCCATACTACAATTATTGATATATTTATTTACCATTTATAACTACACATTTGGCAACATAAAACTGCATTTTTTATGGAAATCAAAGAAGTGAGGGAAATGCTCACCTAGCGACTAACGGTGTACCAGATCGGCTAGCGACCAACGCCGGGTTAAGGAATTATTTGTCAAGTCTGTTGGAATTTTTTATGCGAAGACTAGTTTCGAATGATAAAGAATTATTTTCAGTTCTAAAAACATACATAAATTCAAAATATCAGAAATTTTATACGCCATATATATGTTAATTTTAAAAATGCAAACTAAACAGTGAAGCTAAATATATGGGGAAAACTTTAATAAACAAATTCCGAAATAAGTGGTAAATCATGCATTATTTCTAAGTCCAAAATTTAAATTTAAGGATTCCCCTCACTCACTATAATTTGAAATTCTTTACTTCTGCGGATGGTTTGCAAATGGACAGAAAGTATGTATATTTAGCACATATTGATTCATGTGAGGTTAACAGATCCTATTACAGACTCAGAATGGAGACTTCTACTTAATTATAGTCAAATTAACTTATAAAGAATTTATCAGGAAAATATGGAAAAGGAGGGCACCCATAGCAGTAGTTGCTTATTGGAACAAGACCCTGACTCAGACAATGATATAGGTGAGTAGTGCTTGTAGCTAACTCCTGTAAAGCTCCAACATTCCGTTAAAGAATGGTCCGAAGGAAGGTACCCAGATCAATGCAGCGGAAAGTAAGCTTATGTGGGTAAGCCGCTTGGATGAAAACTTCAGGTTTTCATCTGTAAACAATTGGAAATAAATGATAAAATTGACAGGGAGTTGGTGAATAGTGTTTAAAAAGCCATTGATTTGGTATACCAGATAGGGAAGCAGAGGTTAAGCCGTGCTGCTAAAATAAGTCTTTTTAAGTCGGTTTTCATCCCAGATCTCCACAACGGATCTGAAAGCTGGGCGCTTCTCGATATCCATGCGACTAGAAGAGTAATGCATCTCCAACGAGATAATTAACCAAACAATTAAGATTCCATAAATGTTTGAACAAAATTACAATTTTAAGATGCCCTCATAATTACGATCTTGATATCCATGCGACTAGAAGAGTAATGCATCTCCAACGAGATTTCTCCACCGAATAAATGAATACTGAAGAACACAAGAAGAGATAAAATGAGTAATGATAGTGAAAGGGAGTAATTTTTGGTCTATCACGGGGAGAATGAGAAAGCTAATTAAGAGTAACAATCACCAACTATAAACACATAGAGCGATACAAAGTCGTCTGTAGGCATCCATGCTCCTACGCTCTGAGACCACTAGCATCATGATTTTTTCCTCTTCACCTTAAAAAAATTCTTCGAATAATGCTAGATGAAGAATGTTTTAAATAGCGGAACGAAGAATTATGTACAAATCAATACAATGATCTATCTCTCATTAAATATAGGCTTTTTCTCTGGTCATTTCAATTCCAAATTACTACCGTATATCATTCGGAAATCATAACCTTATAACGCATGTACTTAATAATTATAATTCAGCTTAGAAAAGTTATAATATAATAAAATAAATGAATTAGGTATTATATTTTTGTTTATTTGATGCAAGAAGAAAAGAGAATATTGGCAGAATTTCGTGTCAGGCATCTTTGATTTTCCTATCCATCAGATATTCCTGTCATCGCAGCTATGAATCTGTTTATATTCAAATTCGCCTCTCGAGTCCTTATTTAACTAAAGACAACTGGAATATCTTCAATGAATACATTAACTATAAACCTACAATTTATTTATTAGAGAATTTCCCTAATAAATAGTTGTTATGTCATTATACAGGGACAATTTCGCCACCTAGTATCCAATTTTCTCTATTGAATCGACGTACACGAATCTCAACCTTTTTCGTTAAGATTGAATAATTTATCAACTGACGGGGTTACTAAAAAAGTAAGTAAAATCACAAACCTTGTGATTGGTCTCTGCTGAACTAATCCGATTATAAATAACTGTAAAGCAGTTTTTTTTTTTTTGTTTTTTTTTTCAGTTAAGTAGATAAACTCAATAATGTTTTTGTTAATTCAAATATTAACTGGTCAAACCTTACTTTATGGAAAGTAAATAAAAATATCTTTTAAAATTCATTTATTAAAATTAAAAACTGTATAAAAAAAAAAAAAGGTCAGGAGATCCTCCTGGTGTACATATTGATATCCTAATGGATATATATATCCTAGTGGATATCCTATATATCCTAGTGGATATCCTATATATCCTAGTGGATATCCTATATATCCTAGTGGATATCCTATATATCCTAGTGGATATCCTATATATCCTAGTGGATATATTGAATTTTCTTATTCTCTAATGTGCGTATACGTATAGCAGTTACATTTAGTTAGTGAATTATAGCATTTATGGGGAATGATATCATCACACAATAATTTCTTCTCGTGTTTGGAAAAAAATGCACTTACTTTTACCTCCAACGAGGCGATATATTAAATCTTAAAATCCTAAGACAAGAGCTGAAATACGTTGATACTCACCTGAGAAGGCGAAATTAGAGAACTTATAAACGTTATGGGAACGTAGGCTGAGCGTAGACAAAATGGGGTGTTGGATAGTTGGGTAAATACAGTTTGATACCTACATTTATTATTAATTGGCAGTCCTTTAGGTTTTCCTGTAACCAGTCGGTTTTTCTTTTCATTCTGGAAACAACTTTAAAATGGGAAATATTTCCAATATTCCCATTTTAATTTTTTGAGATTAAATTAATGCTAATAATTTTTGAGATCCAAATATATTTATCTAACGAACCAAATTTCCCTTTCGCCTCTTAACTCTCAGTCCACTATAGGTCCTGATATATTCTTGAAGCTATTCCATTTTGCTTCCATAGGGTATATCAACATGTGTGATTAATTGCAAAACATTCCTATAATTTAATATAAATAATCTCTGTAGCAAAGTGCTGATGTTTTGAATTTCCGATTTTTTTTTAGAAATAATGATGAATGTATAACATTCGAATAAAATAAACAAAAATACAAAAAAAGCAAGTTATTTATCAATCCTAATTGAAATTTAAAATATTTCACTATCGAATTATATTTCAAACTTGATACATTTGATATATAACCTATACGAGTATAAACAAAATGTATCATTCATTTAACATTTCAAACAACTTGCGATTTTAAACAGTGATCAATTTGCTGTTAAATAGGCAAAATAATGTTTATTTTCCCAAGTGCAAACTTTGGAAGGTGGCCAACACATTAGCTGAAATAAACTGTTTGGATACAGTGATCTTGTAAGTCTCAACCTTGTCTACTGATAGTTAATATTGGAAAAAACAAAACAAAAAAAAATACGAAACATTGCCTTCTTGGGTTTTTTTCAGGCTTGTATTTGTAATTTATGTCTCATTTAAAAAATAATTAATTAGCTTTAATAAAGATAACATTCGGAAACGTAAACTTACTAAAAACCTTACTTAAAAAATTTCAGGGTTTGAAATCGATAATAATAAAATCAAATCCGATCAAGAGTTTTATGTGGAATTGTTAAAATCATTTGATGATTTTTTTAAAGATCGATTTTTATTGTTAATCATAAGGTATAGTTGACTGTGATATATAGGAGATGTAGATAGTTAGGGTAGGCAGTCATAGATACTCAGCAGATCAAAATAAAATGTTTATTTTATTTTAATTGTTAAAGCCAACGTTTCGACTTGCATTGCAAGTCTTCATCAGGGCAAAAGGTATGACTACATTGTAAAAATATATGAATAAAAACACACCACAAAACATAGGGATGAGTGAGAAAAATAAATAAACATAAAATGAAAAATAAATAACTGTATAAGAGTAAGGATAGTAACATAAAGGCAATATCTAAAGGCCATAAGGCCAATAAAGACTATTGAATTGAGGTTAAAATGAGAATAAATTTTTATTTTTTATGAGAATAGATTTTTATTTTTTATCATAAGTGATAAAAATCAAATTCTGATCATTATTTTTGGACAAAATGTTTACAATTAACAATAATAATAATTTTTAAGTAATTCCTTTCTAAATCAGAAAGTTGAATTTTCTCCATGATAATATCATGGAAATAATTCAAAAAATAATATTGTATACAAACATGTTAATCAATTTGTGTGTAGAAAGTGATTTTTATTTTCTGATCAACATTTTTTTGATCGCAATTTAATCATTATTATTTATGCAATACCTATGAATACTCAGTGAGTGATCATAATTTTTAATCAAATCAATAAACATCAAAAATCAATTGAAATTTTTATTTGTAAATCAGGAATGATTTTTAAATTATAAATCAAATATAATAACTATAATATGATTTCTTAGAAAAAATAATAATTGATTTCAAACCCTGAAAAATTTAGTGGAAACGATAATGAAGCGAAATCCTCATACCCGCACAGCATACACATATCGATTTCGCTCCTTCACTTTCAGTTTCACATTCATTGAAAGATCGTACATTATCACGAAATGATGTGGCAAAGGATAATAATATTATCTACTTGATTTCATTAAAAAACATGAGTGTAATTTATACGGGTCGCTGATCGATTTGATAGATTTGGAGAAAAAAAAAAAGTTTTCCCCATAGAAGAATAAAGAAGTGCAATTTCGCCCCGGCAAAAGAAGCGACGAAAACAACGTAATAAATCGAAATTTCTTTTTTTTTTTTCTTTTTTTTATAACAATTTATTGAAATTAACAACTGTATAAAATTTATACATCAAGTAAATGTGCTGTTAACTATTACAATAACGTGACAAAACATGAAAAGTACTACCCATCAGTAGCACTTTAATAAAAGTTCTACACTAGAAGGTCTCTGCTATCTTCTTTTCAGATGCCTCGGAGGATGGAATCAGGAATGGAGTGGGAAGCAAGTTGAGAAACTAATAGGTTTGAGTGGTTATGGAGCTTACTGTGAAAGGATAGGTATCTGGTTTGGGCTAACTCTGCAACATATGGAACATAAAGATCTTTATGGATAAGTTTATTGGTGACAAAGTAAGGTGCATTGAGGATTTTTCGAAGGATTTTAAGGATTGAATACGAGATGAATTGGATGGTTTAGTGGAGCCCCAAAGCTCAACTCCGTACATCCAGATAGGTCTAATCACAGTCATGTATATTAGTATTTTGTAATTAATTGGGAGCTTTGAAAGTTTGTCTAATAAACGTTGAAGTAATCTGTAATGACGGGCAGTTTCTTGTCTTTTTAGTCTTGTATGTGGATTCCAAGTAAGACGTCTGTCCAAGTGGAGTCCAAGGTAGCTGATCTGTTCAACAGGGATTAGTGGAATATCATTAAAGGACACTGTAGGACAAGAAGTCGTGGGGTTACGACGAAGGGTAAAGGTGAGCTTTTTTTTTGGTGAGCTTTTTTTGGATTTATTTTGATTCTCCATTTTTGTCACCATTCTTGAAGGGTTAGGGTATGGGATTGGAGTGTTTAGGAGGCAATGAAGGGATCATTGTTTACTGATAACACACATGTGTCATCAGCGTAAGTGGTGAGGACAGTGGTAGGATGAGTTGGAATATCAAATCGAAATCTCAAAATCGAAAAATAAATATTTTAATCGACAGCAGGGGCGGTGATTCTTCAACAGCGTTTTAATGTGTAATAATGATTGAAATTTTTTTTATTTAATGAAAGTTATAATTATTAGTAATACTTCCTTAAAAAAAAGATTTATCTAATTTTAATGCATTTTTAAAAACAAGTAATGAAATACAGTTTCATTAAAATTTGTTATAATTTGAAAATATTTGGTTTTCCTCAATATCCTTCAATACCTTTTTGTTTTCTTTATTTTTTTTTGCTTTTTTTCTCTCGTGAGATATTTTTATTCCTGGATTGGGTACCCAGGATTATGGAACCCCAGATCCGCATTTATTTTCAGCGTTCCATTTTCTGGTTTCTGGAAGGACATTGCAGGATATATCTGAATATGCTGTATAGGCTTTATTGTATAAATGTAAAATTTCTTCAGCGCGAGATGTGTAAATCGTTTTTGTATTTCAGTTTTCATTTTAATTATATATGCACATACATTTAATAATCTAACCAAATAATTAAGATTCCTTAAATGTTTGAACAAAATTACAATTTTAAGATGCCCTCATAATTACGATTTAATAGAATTCGTCAGCTGTTGTTTAGAAATTCAAATAAAACTTAAAAACAATTAAAAAAAAAAAATCTTTCTCAGTTTCCCTTACCGGTGGAATCGGTGGTTGTCACATACAAGCGGATAATTCCAATTATCTTGAAAAGAAATTAGGTATTAATCTTAAAAGCAGGATTTTAAAAATCTATACGTTATGAAAAATTGTTTAAGTTGTGCTTTTAAACCAACCCTTTTCATTTAAATAATTAAACTTAATTTTATTAATAAACTTAACCCTTTAGTTTCCTTTGAGATACAATTCCAAATGTTTCTAAATCAATGTCTTATTTGACCTCTTTTAAAGGATTTTTAAAGTTTACTGGAAACTTTTTTTTTCTTTTAAAACTTAACTTACCAAGAAAAGGGTTAATAAAGCCTAAAAGTGGTATTTTTAGAGTAATTAGAGAATATATATTTTACATACATATTTTTAGAATACATATTTTTAAAAACAAACAGGGATATATTCTATTATTTTAGTCAGTTAAATTTGATCATTGTGCATACAAATCTGTAGCATTATATAAAAGGACAAGCCATCATGTTTATAGTTCCAGGAAGGTTATAATAAGTACAATAACCAGAAGGTTGCAATAATAAAATCGACTGACTTTCAGTTAATGTGTAATTAAAAAAGCGATAATTTGTGGATTACCGAATATATATATATATATATATATATATATATATATATATATATATATATATATATATATACACACACATATACCTATATGGATAAATTGTTACTATTTTCTTTTCTCTTTTTCATTTATTGATATTTACAACTGTACAAAAACATATACATTAAGTAAATGTGTTGATAGTGAATACAATGGCATGTAAATAACTTGTGAAGAACTACTCACTAGTAGCACTTCAATAAAATCTACACTAAAAGGTCTCTAGGCCATCTTCTTTTCAGACGCCTCGGAGTATTATCGGGAATGGAGTGGGAAGCAAGTTGGGAGACTAGTGGATTGGAGTGGTTATGGAGCTTACTATGGAAGAATACCATAGGTATCTGGTCTGGGCTAAATCAATAACATCAGGAACATTAAGATCTTTATGGATATGTTTATTGGTGACAAAGTAAGGGGCATTTAGATTTTTCTAAGGATTTTGGATTTGTAAGGATTTGGATAGTTTAGTAGAGCCCCAAAGCTCAACTCCGTAAGTCCACTTGTCGCTTTAGTCTTGAATTGAATACAACCAAGTAAGGAGCATTAAGGATTTTTCGAAAGATTTTGGATGCAAGGATTGGATACGAGATGAATTGGATGGTTTAGTGGAGCCCCAAAGCTCAACTCCGTACGTCCAAATAGGTCTAATCACAGTCATGTAAATGAGTCTTTTTAATTAATTGGGAGCTTTGAACGTTTGTCTAGTAAATGTTGAAGTAGTCTGTAACGACGGGCAGTTTCTTGTCGTTTTAGTCTTGTATGTGGATAATTGTTACTATTAAATGTTTAGTAAGGTTCTTGAGGTTCAGTCAATAAATAAAAACAACTATTTTGGCGACGTTTCGAGACTATATTGATCTGATAATGTTACTGATGGATAAGGTATCGACTAACTAAATTCTAACAATTCTAGTACACAACTGAACAGTTTATTTATTGACTGAACTTTAAGAACCTTACTAAACATATACATATATATACATACATACATGAGATTTGTTTACTACTTTTTATAGTAATGTATTATACATATTAAAGTTTTTGTCAAAAAATTATTGTAGCTGGATAATACTATCATCATAATTAGGTATTTATTCTTAGGGAGCAATATCTCCCAAAATAAATATTATTTTCATTCATTGAAGCAAGTTCAAAATGAACTCCTATTTCTCATCTAGAAGTGGCCATAAAATTCAATATTGACCTTACAAACGCTGCTCCAAATACAATTTAAATTAGAAAACTATGCTAATTAAAATTCCAGAAGCGCTAAGCTTAGTGACTGCGTAGGCTCCAGGCAGGGGCTTCGCAATGACGTTTATCCATAGATAGGAGTCCCAGTTCTTGAAAATTCAAGAAAGGGAACCTACGTAAATGTCAAATTAAAGTCAAGCCTCTTTGAAACGATATCTGGATTGGATTCGGATCTAAAAATAACACGAATGACTTCGGAAACATAATGAGGTTAACTAAAGGAATATGTAAAGGAATAAAAATAATTTAATGAACAAATTGATAGACTTACAGAAAATATAATTGAAACTTTTTTTTATATCAATTTAATGAAATTTACAACTGTACAAATATAATATATATATCAAGTAAATGAGCTGATAAGGATTATAATAACATATAAAAATTTGAAAAGAACTACTGATCAGTAGCACTTCAATATCTAAACTAGAAGATCTCTAGACCATCTTCTTTTCCGAAGCCACGGTGGATTATCGGGAACGGAGTGGTAAGCATGTTGGGAAACTAGTGGATTTTAGTGGTTATGGAGCTTACTATGAAAGGATTGGTATCTGGTTTGGGCTAAATCAGCAACATATGGAACATTAAGATCTTTATGGATAAGTTTATTGGTGACAAAGTAAGGGGCATTTAGGATTTTTCTAAGGATTTTGGATTTGGATAGTTTAGTAGAGCCCCAAAGCTCAACTCCGTAAGTCCAAAAGTTTCTCGTCGCTTTAGTCTTGAATTGAATCTAAAACCAAGAACTAAGGGGCATTTCTGTCTTCCTCCTATTACACTATCTTTTTAATTTCCTTTGATTCTGTAAGACTGCTCGTTTAATATTCAGTAGGCACTTGCCTTCTTTGTCACTTCACTTGAAGAAGGGGTTTGATTTGAATACGGCAGTAAGAGTGTGTGAATGGGGAAGCGTTGTTAAAGGAAGTTACAAAGTTATATGGCCTCTCTAAGAACAAACGATTACTTAAATGCTTTGGGAAGGAGTTGAGTTTAGAGGAAATCACAAGAAAGATATCTGGTTAAACAAAATGCTCACTGACGATAAAATGTGGTCAAAACTTCTACATCTTAGAAAGTGGTTGTGGAGAAGGAGGATTGGCAAGAAAGCGTGAAAGTTATGAGGAAGCGCTGTCGATATATGGTAAGCATCAGAATCGATCCGCAGGTGTGATGGGGGTTTGACAAATTTCTTGGAGCAGTGGATCCATGTTCTCGGCATCCACAGGAAGTGGCCATGAATAAGGAGGATTAGCGAGAATACATTACCATCATAAAGAAGTGGACTAACAACTTAATTAGTTTGAATTTTTATAATTGGAACAGAAGACGAATAAGGAACTGTCTACCCAGGAAACTAAAGAAATTGGTATTGACCCATTTCTGCTTTAGTCTGTCTATTCATCTATATAATACCACTAAGGGCCTTTGGATTCATTAAAGTAATTGCTATAAGAAAAGTTTTAGTTTTACCAAAACTGACGACTTCGAAATTCGGCAATCTCAATAGAGAATTGTAAAAAGGAATAAGAGTACTGCGAAAACTGATTATTTTGAAGAATATCCGAATCTAAAAATATTATGAAGGTTTTTCGAACTTCAGAAGTATAATGAGTTATGAATGTGGGGGTCAACTTTAATGTAAAATAATAAAAATAATTTAATTTACAAATTGAAAGACTTTTATATTAATTCTTTTAATAGAACCTAAAAGGAAGAAATAATGAGCATTAAACCATTCTTTATATTTCCTTTTTTTTATTTCCTCCCTTCTGTAAATCTGTTCATTAAATATTCTGTGAAAACAAATTATTTTAAAGGAAAGGACCGAGAAAGTATTTAGATACTAATTATTAATTATCTTTATCATTTTTTGAAAGTTGGGGATTATTTTTCTTTTTTTTTTCTAAAAAATAAAATGTAATATCAAAAATTTCAACGATGGCATTAAAGAAAAAATAGAGTACATAACTCATTTGTAATTGGCTTAATACATCCTTTTCTTCCATCCAAGTCGCAACCCAAAAGAAGTTATCTTTGCTACTTTACTAAAATGGTATCTTAACTGTCGATCGCAATTTATTTGTATGGATAATTTTTAATTCTTCTTATTCTTGTATAAATAATTCTTTTTGTCATAATCATTTTTGCCTCTCTCTCTCTCTGCAATTTTGTTTATAATATTTATTATATTTATTACTATAATGACTATTTTCCTTTTTTCTTTATTTTTTTTTCTGCTTCTAGATATTATCTATTACAAGCGAATTGACCACTTAGGATCACGTAACATTTTTCTTCTTTTATATTCTTTCTGGTGCGAAGTTTCCTCTGCGTCCAATACTCCTTCATACGTTTGCTGCCCTGCTTTCGCTGCTCCTCCGTCAAAACTCTTCCGTGTTTCTTTGTTCTTCCTGCGGCTTGAATCCCATCCAAATGATTCAATACATCCCTAAATCTATCTCTGTACAATAGTTGGTCTTCTGGGATGATTAATCTTTCTATATTTATTTTTACTTTCTTAATCCGTGTTGTGGTTTTCTTTCTCCAGAAGTAGTCGAATATCAATTTTGTAAGCCTCTTTTAGTCCATTCTGTCTTCCAGATATTATTATTATTATTATTTTCTGTTTTAATGTAAACCTGCATTCACTTTTATTTATCTTGTTCATTTTTAAAAATATCTAGGCCAGATTTGATTTTACTTCCTATTATTTAATGTTATTCTTAATGGACTTTGTCCCAGGATAAAGTTTTTTTCTATTCTATATAACTATTATTACATATATTATTATATTTATTATAGACCTCAAAATGAACTCTATGAAAAGACAGACACAATAAAAGAGGAAATCAGAAAACGCCGAGCAGAATTTAACATTTACAGGATGGATAAATCCAGAATACCAAAGAAAATATTGACATTATTACAGCAAGTATATGTGGCAAAGAATGGCCTGAAAGAGGTGCAAAGGGACCTACAACATACCAACATAGAAAATCACGAAGACCGCACCGAATGCCGTAACAAAATAAAAAATACAAAGTTAGAAATACAAGTGTCGCGATGACCTGGAAAAAAGTGGATAGATGAACGGTAGAAAAAACATTCCGAGAGGATAAAGAGTTTTTGGGAAATGAAGAGAAAGAGCAAAAGGAAAGCGATCTGAGTTCGTTCGCTCTCCTGTAGGGAAATAATCGCAATAATAATAACAATAATACATACAAGGCCAAAGTAAGACATTACAACACAGTCGTCAAACCGGTGGTTCTCTACGGGACGGAGACCTCCTGCCTCCCCAGTCTAGAAGAGCTCCTGAAAATTGAGAGGAGAATCCTGAGAAGAATACATGGGCCCAGAAGAACACCAGAGGGTTACAGGTTAAAATCAAACAAAGAAATTTACAAGGATACAACCGATATGGAGTCGGACATCAAAATAAGGAGGTTAAGGTTTTATGGGCACATGGTGAGAATGAGCCCCGAAAGGTTGAACAAGCAGACCTTCGAGAAGATCCGTGGTTATAAAGTCTCGACTGGGTATCTTAAGCAACTGAGACGTGATCTGAACCAGATAGGTCTGGGAGACCAGGACTGCCTCGATGGGGACGAATACAGGAAGACATTGGCAGGGGCGAGGGTTCTTGTGGAGAGGAAACATCCCGGGAGGGGTCACGCATGGACTGAGGAGAGAAAGCTCAAACATTCAGAGCTCATGAAAAACATGTGGAAGAGGAAGAAGCAGGCGAAGAGCAAAGAACAAGTGCTGCTCTCATGATATTCGCGTGGTCCCAAGGGCCGTTCCGTGAAGAGAAAAAAAAAATACATATAAATATTACATACTATACAATTACAGATGTATTTACATATCTAAGACATACCAGTAGGTTTTTCTATCCATTTAACATTTCCATCTTTGTCGACTTCCAGCAAGGAGTCCGGTAGTGCGTGCCTGACATTGGTGGACAAGGAGTACTCAGGAAATACCGCCTTTCCAGAATTAGCAAAAGCTGTAACCCTCGTCAAGATGTCGGGAATAGAGCCGACCCTGACGTTCAACCGGACCTCTCTGGCCGGAAAGAACAAGCAGTGAGCACCTGGAACAAAAGTAAATAAATAAGAAACTAAAGCGAGATTAAGATGTGCTGGTTATCTTCAACTGAAGGATGAATGAATGAAATTAAATTATATAATGGGATTCAAGCACCCAAAGAATAATTATAATGCAAAATATAATGACTATTATATTTAGTTATAAATTAGTAATTTTAAATTTAGGTAGCGTTACACGCATATACATGTTTCCACGAAACATACCTGACCCGCACTACACCGACCAGTTCGATCCTTACGATTCACTTCGAGTTTACATTTATCGATATTTCATTCCTATAACCTCACATGTAAACAATCACTTCTACACCTTCGACTTGGATTGTGTTGTTTAGTGTGTTTTATTGATATTTAGTCTTCTTAAATGTAAATAAGTGAAACAGAAGATAACTATATGAGTTTCATAAAGGATTTAGTGTTTTATAAATTCATGTTTTCTTATTTCCTATTCCCTAATATATAAAGGTGTTACAAAAGTTAAGAAGATTAATTTCTACATGGAATTCGTGTTTTATATATTTATATTTGTTGTATCAATTAAAGGAAGAAAATTTCGGTATACATATTTTGTGAATGGATTCTTTGTCGTCCATATTACTTATTGCTCTAAAGTGAGACAGATTGCATTATTAATTCAATAAAATACATCCATCTAAAAACAAACGTGAGAAAGTATATCACAGGTTTCATATTTTCTTATATCCACTTCCTTTGAGAAAATATAGCAGAAATTACCATTATAACTTTTAACAAGGGGTCTGTTTTGTATACATTTATAATTTGATATATCCACTTCTCTGACATCAGAAAGTTTATCAGAAGTTAACATTGCTGGTGGTTTAGCATTATATTAAATCTGATTTGGGTCTTATTGCCCGTGAATAACAAATACCGGTTCCAGATTAAAAAAAAAAAGTAAATTTTTCCCTGACTGGGAAACTCAACAATAAATCATGGGTATTTTCATCTATAATCTACTGCTTACAATTTGCACCCACAATCAACCAAATTATATTTAGAATTAAAAGGATCAAATTACCTAAACAAATAAATAAAATTAACAATCGGTAATTATTTGAAAAGTTGTAAGGGAGTAGGGGCTTAGAACGTGACTTATTTGTTTAAAAAAAAGTCACGTCAGATTTCGGATAGAAATATTTTAAAATTCGGTTAAATACGTCTTACAGTATTATTCGAATTACCTAACATTAACCCTTGCATATCAGCAATCCAAATCTTTTTAGGTTATTTCATCATAGTTTTTTATAAACAGTAACTCATGAAAATTGTAGACCCCGCCAAAAGACGTATTCATGTCAAAATATGTCCTTATAGTGATCAAAATATATTTTCGATCCTATCAGTTATGTCCTTATAGTGCGCTACGCTTGTCTTTAATAGTATATTCACTAATGAAAAATCTACATGAATATATTTTTGATCCTATCAGTTATGTAGATTCTTCAGTAAGAGTTGAGATCTGATACAATAAAATAAAGTAATTTCTTGACTCCGCTTTCGCGCTACGCTATGAATATAAAATAGTAGATATTCAAGTAGCAAAGGTGGTTGAAGCACTGCGGATGTGACAATCACCACCTAGTCAATAGCTCTCTTGGTCTCCTTGGGAGGCACCATTTGTTCCCATTTGCAACACTGTAACGGTCTAAGGATTTACGAGTATATATATAAATGTTATATTATTTTCCTTCTTATTCTAAAACCTACATGAAGAGACTAAACTTTTTTTAAACTATCATAGATATTATATTTCAAATTAAATCGGTTGGGGTGATTATGATAGTTCTGAAGGACCAATAGCGAAGAAATTGGATGATTATTTAAAAATGTTACACATTCATCTTCCGATCTAAAAGCATTCAAAATATCTGGAACAATCAGATACGCAGATTATATTTATTATATCAATGTTAATATGTGAAACAAGAAATCAATTAAATGTTGGCACTCAGCTCGGATTCTAAAGGGAAGGAAAAATAAAATTGTTAACCTAACATTTTAATTAAATTTTAAAACTCTTCATCCAGATCTGCAATATTTGTGTCTTATCATTTTCTGAAGATTTAGGCTTTTTAACTGACCGTTAGTAATAACAATGGGTATGATGAAATATTTTATGTGTGTGTGTGTGTGTGTATATATATATATATATATATATATATATATATATATATACACATATTATATATATATATAGGTTCAGTCAGTAAAATAACAACTTATTTTGGCGACGTTTCCTAATTTGAACCCACGTCAACCTCTCATCCCTTATCGTTTTTTCAGAAATTTCTCCAATTCAGTTATGTACTAAAATTATTACAATTTAGACATTATAAATAGTTTCATACTTCTCTCTACATTGTTATTAGATAAAGCTTAATATTCTAACGCATGTTTTATAAATTTTATATATATATATATATATATATATATATATATATATATACGTATATTGTATATATATATATATATATATATTGTACGTATATTGTAGTTAGCTTTATGTTTTGATAACCCTTGTAACTCATATAATTTTATTGTAACCTGTTTTTTTCACGGTACGACATAATTATGAGAACAATATGGTTTCGAAACATCGACAAAATTAGTTGTTTTATTGACTGATCTTCAAGAGCCTTATTAAGCATTTAATAGTAACAGTCAAGGAAATATATATATATATATATATATATATATACATAAAAACTAACAACCCATATATTTTCATTGGTTTCATCTATATTATGGAAGTGCTCTCTAGACACACTGTAAAGAATATACCCGAAAAAAGGACTGTTGTTTTATAAAAATCCAAATAACTTAACAATCGCTCAATGAAACCAAGTCTTGTTGCAAGAAATTCAAAGCCGACAGAAATGCGCTTCTCATTGTGTTTTTTGTTTATTCCCTTTTAAGTATAGAATAGATAATATTTATTTAAATTACAGATTTAACTTTTCTTTTTTTTTAACTACCTTTGAAATATACTTTGAAACTATGTTCTGCTTAATGCATTATCTTTTAACAAAGATACTAAGCTTTTAAGTAGACTGATTTTGACTCAAGGTCAACAGATAGAGTACCATCTAGACCAATTTTTTTTAATGTTTGACTTCAATTGTGTTTTACTATTATTTAAAGCATATATAAATCTGTTTTTACCACGATGATATGGGGGATAAAGGGGTTAATTGTACGAAATACATAGCTATGTTAAGTTAGGTAAGGAAATAAAAAGCTGAGTTTATAAAAAAAATTTCAAGGATTACTAGTAAACAGTAAACAACTATCTAAATACAAATAAAATAAAGCTGAGAAAAAAATGTAATGTAAAGTATTAAAATAGAATAGTTATCCGATTAAAACGTGAAAAAAAAGAATACAGAAATAAAATACAAAGGAAGTTTTCTGCCAATTATGTAGCAGAGGGTAGTTGCATCATACAATTTAGGAAGTTTGTTAAGGAAAGAAATTCATCATCCAAGCCAAGATTTAACTAATGAATAGGAACCTAGTATTCTCTCCAGAATTAATTTTTCTTCTTTGAAAAAGCAGACGCAAATGGTGTAGAACTTAAAAATAGCCTCAGCCGTTCACTAATGAATATTTAAGCTGCTATTAGCCAAGTCCGCTCGGTCTGGATCGATGTATAAAAACTATGATGAAATAACCTCTTTGTTGATTGAACTGAAGAAAAGATTTGGATTGCTGATATGCAAGCATGGCAAGGGTTAATGTTAGGTTAATCGATTAATTCTCTAAGTCGTTAAATTTCTGTTAAGTGGTACAACCGAATTTTCAAATATCCTTCAATCCGATCTCTAATATTCCTTATTGTTTTCCAATGAACTAATTGATAACACTGGTCAACAAAAACGAAAAAAATTGTTGGTTTCCTCAGACTATTTTGTTGTTTCTAACTCAATTTGATACATATTTTGTAAATATGACAACCATGTTTCTCTAACAGCTTTTGTTTTTGTGTTATAGCTTACCAATCTTATTTAGAATTTTTAATTAGATTTTAAATTTTTGATGAACAGTAAAATATATTCTGTTGATGTTTCCGATATGCATTCGTCCAGGCGGTGTTGTGTTCTTAATTCAAATTGTTTTCGCTATATTTGCGTTGAATATATATTTGAAAAATATCGAAAACATATATCAGACTTTGTAAAAACTGCATTTCATCAATACTTCGAAATAGATTTGTACAATCAGGACAAGCCATGGGTTCCTCATATTGTTTGCCAAAAATGTGTTGTGTGTCTAATGTTATGGTGCAGCTGGAAAAGAGATGCAGCGAAGGTCGTAACTCCCATGATTTGGCCAGAACCTCAAAACCATCGTGACGTCTGCTACTTCTGCGTTGTGAAAATAAACGGAATCATCTCTGGAAATCGAAGTAAGTGGACATATCCTAACTTATCTTCTGCTCAACGATCTCAATTAAAATCGGGAGAGGTACAACTCAGCACATCTAAATCCTCTGATTATCCAAATCTCTTTGAACGCGAACAAAATATATCAAGTGATGAGGCTAATTCAGATTACAAGTGTAGCCTTTCAGAACCTTAACCATTTAATCAGAAATAACAAAATGACTTAGTGATGGATCTGAACTTACCCGAAAGAATCTTCAGAATTTTTTGCATCTCTTTAAAATTAAAAAAAATTGCTTAATCCCGAATCCAACATTACTTTTTATCGTACCCGAGAAAATAATCTGTTACCGTATTTTTCTCAAGAGAAGGATTTAGTCTTTTGTAACAATGTTGGTGGTATTTTGCAACAGATGGGTTTAATAAACTACAAGCATAGGGATTGGTGTATTTTTATGGACAGCAGCAAAAGAATTTTAAAGTGTGTTTTGCTCCATAGCAGTAACAAGTACGGATCCATGCCTATTGCACATTCGACGACTTTGAAAGAAGAATACACAAATATTTTAAGCAAAGAGATCTCCCTTTAGTCGTTTGTTCAAGGAAATCCTATAAAAGATCATTTGATAATAATGTTCAATAAAATTTTGTTAACATTATGTATTAATTTCCTTACATTTTTCAATCAAAACAGTAAAACTTTATACTTCACAAAATAAAGCTGTTAGCATCTCCCAGTATTTGTTCCATAGTCAGGGCCTTTGAAATAACCAATAACAATAAAAAAAAAATGAAGGAAACAAAAATTGTGTTGGCCAGTGTAATTAGTTACGACGATTATTTGAATTCAATGTGTTACGTCCCGTGTCATGATAAAATAAAAACCATCCAAAACCTTTGTGTATTTTTGTTTAAAAACGATATTTATTTTTTGACATGGATATCTTTTTGCTGGGGTCTTAACTTTTTTTTTTTAATCCTCAAAAATGTTACATTTTACCTAGCTCTATTTCTGTAGGTGTTGCTCGAATAGAAAATTCGCAAATAGTTTCCTTATCAGAAGATTAATGTAAAATATATTTTGTCATATAGCATTTGTCCTAGCGTTTAGGAGCTATATTGGTTTGAATGAAAAAGGGTTTCTCCCAAATTTGTTTATTTTGAATAATCATAATTGTTAATTAATTATTAATTTAAGTACTATAACCCTTCTAATAATATAATATGGGATCATCGGTACATTATTTATAGACGTATTCATGTTTAAATTTTTCCCAGTCAGGGAGAAATTGAGTTTTTTTTTTTAATAATACAATCAAATTATACAATAATCATGTCATGAGGGAGACAGCACCCATTGGTGAATACTCCTAACCAACGCATCAACCTGTACAGTTTTCGTTATGTCATTAGATTCACAATTTAACTCATATGTCAGATGTATTTTGTACAGTTATAATGTTGAATAAATTGATTTTAAAATAAGCATATACGATTGAATATAAAACAAGGATTCCCTTTTCGAATATTGATGTAAATCATGTCTTATATATGTAATGGTAACCCAACCCATTTCTGCTTAATTGAATCTCAACCGTATGAGTCTTCACGAGTTTAATGAGACCTCAGTGTCTTCATTATCTAAGAAATAATTAAGAAGGCATTCACACAAAGCTGGTAAGATGAAGCAGTGTCTCCAAGTTTTCTATTCAGCAGGTGGCCATTATATTTGAACAATAGCGTTAACAGATGGTGGGATTTACTTCCATTTTTAAACTGTTTTTTTTTTAGAATTAATATTAAAACGACTCATTTAATATTATTATTATCTATAAAATGTTCCTTAGATTAATAATTATTGAATTGGAAGTCTAATCACGCATATACGTAATCTTCAACCACCTAATCAGTGCATTTTTATCATAACATGCGTCAAAATATCACTGAAGAAATAATGCTCAATCGCCTACTTCAATACAAGATTTTTATTGATAAACAAATAAAACTTAATTTTTTAGTTAAATTTTTTAAATTTCTTTACCTATGACAGCGGGTGAAGCCGCAACTGGGGATGCTAGTTTTATATAATTATGAACTCCAATAAATGATGTTTTAAAAATATCGAAAAAAATCTATAAATTTTAATTGTTATAATTAACAATGAGTCAAAATTTCTACGAACCATGAATTTGTTCTTTGAATGGATTAGTTGGAAACAAATCACAAGGTCCTGGAAATGAGAGATATTCGCTGAGATAAGCCAAGGCACTTAGTGTAAGTAGACCGACCATGGAACAGTATCGGCTTCGATTCCTTGTAATCAACGTATTTCTATGTAACATTTAAGACAAGTGATGTAGACTACAAAAGGAAAAAAATATACACATTAATTATGTAAAAAAAAAACGTTATAAAAATAAATGAATAAATGTTTTTTTTTAAATAACCTCCATTCACTAAAAAATGGTAATAGATAAAAATATTTTTCCTGTTGATTCGAATTAAACACACTAGTAAATATAAGAGTCACTAAAAATGGACATAGAAGTGAAAAAAAAATATGAAATTAAAAAAATATATTAAAAAATTCGCTATTTCAGGTTTATCAAAAATAACATCTAATTTCTCAAAAATGATACTATATAGAATGTTTTTGCCTTCAGATTCGAATTCGAAGAAGTACTCAATAAAATATAAAAATCAGGAACAATTTCTCAAGGGAGCTAAATATATATTTATGTATATTTATATATATATATATATATATATATATATATATATATATATATATATATATATATGGATAAATTTCTTGACTGTTACTATTAAATGTTTAGTAAGGTTCTTGAGGTTCAGTTATAAAATAAAAAATCAACTATTTTGGCGACGTTTCGAGACTATATTGTTCTCATAATCATGCCAATGTTACTGGTGGATATGAATAGACTAATAATTCTAGTACACAAGGTTGTGTACTAGAATTATTAGTCTATTCATATCCACCAGTAACATTGGCATGATTATGAGAACAATATAGTCTCGAAACGTCGCCAAAATAGTTGATTTTTTATTTTATGACTGAACCTCAAGAACCTTACTAAACATATATATATATATATATATATATATATATATATATATATATATATTAGAACTGTGTAATTAGCACTTGGATCAGTGACCGCCATCCAGGGCATATGACAGAAATACTTATGGTAGGCTAATACGGCGTGGGTTCAATTCCCACACGGGAGCAATACACCGTCCTCACCCTAAGAGCCACAGGGAGGTGAGCGACCCCTGTCCCGACTTAGGTCCTGGTCCCCTGGGTGTTGGGCACAGGGAATAACCCTAGTCCGTAAAAACCTTCCTGTTACAATAACTTTAATCAGCCTCCGAAAATCTAGCAGTCTTATAACGGTAACGACACCGGCTTTGTTTAACAAAGATGCCTGAGAACTATATGTAATAACGTGAAAAAAGATATTCAAAAATAGGCAGAGGTGAAGTAGGCTGGTTAAGTCGGCCAAAGATTTACAAGGTCAGTAGAGCCAACCGAATATATATATATATATATATATATATATATATATATATATATATATATATATATATATATATATATATCTGTACCTCGGAGGTGTACAACACTGTGTCACATTTTCATAACTTTACAGGAGAGCAGTTTGAATCGGTTTTATTTTTAAAAGAATTCGTTTCCTGAACTGTTTATTGTATTTATATGTACGAAATGAATCACTAAGGCTAGAATAGGTTAGTAACCCGTCCTCCCTCCCTTAATTAGAATGTTATGCCCCTCCACTACAAAAAACAATATAAATAAATAAAAAATATTTTTATGTTACTTACCTTACAATTAATTGGTCTAGGAAATGGAATTCTATACCTCTGTATAAAGGGAAAAAAGGTGAATGAGAATACGTAATAATGTATTTTGGTTAAAAAATGGACATAGCGTTCTATACCTCTGAGGTACTGGTGTGTGTGTGTGTGTGTGTAATTAGTGTTTAAGGAAACAAAAATCATTTTAAAGATTTATTTTTTTATCGAATAGATTCATACAGCCATATACATTTTAAATTACTTAAAAGAATAACCAAGACAAATCAGATAAATAAACCTATTTACGACAGATAAATAATAGAAGGTATATTAATAACGTAATGCTAATTTCGTCTACTTTGTTTTATTTCAATAATTGTTCATAAGAAATATCTATATTGCTCGAGTTTAAACAATTTAAATATTTTTCTAATTGTTCATTATATGCGTAAGACTCCATAATTATATGTTGGAGAGTTTCCCTCTGGCCACACTTATCTGTATATTTAATTCTAATGCGTTTAAGACCTACTTTCCATTACCCTAAGTCAAGAGAAAGGTTTTATCATGTGCTTTGGGAGATCCATTTCCCAGAACCATCGTTACAGGTTCTATTGACTTACAAAATTTACCTGTAAGGAAACCAGGTAATGTTGAACCCACTTATTCATAAGTGAATCTTTTATTAGATAGAAGTACTCTGTAAATGTAATTTTAATGTCTACAATATTCATATTAAAAAGATTGATTTTAATATTAAATAATTGCTTCTCATTACAGTATTTGTCTTTAATGTCTTTTGAGATATAGGCCCCTCAGGAGTTAGAACACTATCCCTGTCAGAACGATCATTATTCCTAGTAATTAGTATGAGGGTATAATTTTTGTTTTGTTAGTGAATGGCATATTGAAAAGCAAATATACTTGTAACTAATACTACGAGGATTGATTTCTAAAGAGTTGAATGAGAAGTTAAAAGTACGCATGATGGCTTCCGGACGGCAGTGCAGGTAATGATTTACAATGAGGTCGGAGCTTTAGAAACTAAACCTACCCACGTTTGGGCTACTCTGACGTGGAAGATGAAGTGCACAGTCTGCAGCTTGTGACGTTAGAGTGCGCCACTGCCTCCTTGATGGAAAACTACTTTTACGAGTGTATACATTCAGCAAAATGCGTTATTAGTTTATTTTGATCGCTTTTCTTTTATTTTGCTTTTTTCTTTTTAGAAAATTATGGGCAAAGTACTCATACATTGTTGGTATTTTTTCTTTTCAAAAGAGTGATTAGGAGAGATCATTGTCTTTTTCAAGACAGCTAGTAAAAAACCTGAAAGATGTAAATATGTGAAGATGTAAAATGAAACAAAATAACTTTAGAAAATAATAATATTAACTATAAATAAAATCAATACAATTCAGGCGTGGGATTCCAAAACCAGAAAAGTCAAATTTCCAATTTTTTCAAATTTTATTGAATAGTTTTTTTATAATAGGATAAAGGCTCCAGTAGTAGACAATTATAACTTATATAAGTAAAAAAATATAAATAAAAAAAAAGAGTTAAAGCCATCAGAACGATTTGAATTGGGTCCCATTTTAAACTTTAGCTTCTAACGTACTTATAATATAATATAGAAGCAGATTATGTGTAGCAATGGAAACGTTAGGGCAGTTTTCAATTAGCAGTGTCATAAAAGGCTCTTTCCGAAACCACAGTAGCTTAATTTGATTTGGGAGGTTAATTTGATTTTCATCAATTATTCTTTTATCGTTACAATTTTTTATTACAAATTTTGTTTCTAAAGATAGTGAACACAATTAACTCACTAAATAACGTATTTTTTATGGAAAATTTTGTTTGAATGAGCCCAAAAACGACCTGTTTACTACTAGGCAAAAGTGTCTACTACTAGAAAATTCCAATTTTTTGTATTAATGATTGAATGTGATTCGTGGTCCAATTTTAAAACTGACTATTTTTGAATTTTTGTTTTGTGAAATTAGCTTGTGTTAGCAATAGCTTAAGAGCTTTTTTTTAAAAAAATCAACTTTTTTTTTTTAATGTAAGCTACCTAAGTGTTGTGATAATAAAAACTACTTGTATTATTCCTGTTCGAAGTTTAAGAAAGCAAAGAGATTGGACGTGATTAATTAAGGCAAAAATGAAAGTAGAAGTTTTTATTATTTTTTACCTTCCTAATTTAAATAAGAATATATTATTTTTTAATTTTTCAAGTTTTTTACTGTTTAAAATCCAAGATCCTTTGTAAACAAAAAATATTTCATGAAAAATAAATTAAATATATTGGGTAAGTGAAGTGCCAACTACTGGTGCGTTTCTGTATCTACTACTGGTACGCCTGTGTCTACTATTGGTGAAAATATATGTTCTCAAAAAAAGTCAAAAGAGTTCTATTGGACATATATAGGGAAAAAAAAGACCTTGTGGCGAATTTATTGAACTACAACTAAAATTACTGCAAGAGTCTCTCAATAGTGACTACTACTGGTGCCTTTACCCTACTATCTTTAGGTGAAAGGTTAAAAAAAAAAAAAAAAAAAAAAAAAGAAGTTAAATCAGATAGTAAACGACCAACCATACAAAAAATAATTCCTCTTTCTGATCCAGTCTGACCATTACCTTTTTCGATCAGCTGTGAAAAATTGAACTTAGCTGGTTTTGGAATTTTACTCTTCAATCATACCATACATAAAATGAATACGAAAAGCCTGGAGAACCTTGAACCATATCCAGCCAGATCTTAGAAATACACTAGATGTTGAGAATGGGAGCAAAAAAAATTATGTAAACGTGTGTGATAATAATTATAATGGCATGGCAATGACTTCACGTTAAGTGTCATTCAACAATATTTTATCTCCAAAAGTAATAATAAAAAAAAATTAATAAATAAGTAACTTGTCAAAAAAGGACATCAAATTAAATTAAAAATGATACATAGGTTTAGTCGATAAACCGAGTGTCAATATTTAGAGATATCTATCCTTCGCCCTTCCCACTTCCCCCTAACTCCGATATTAAAAACAGAAAACAAGGAAACAATTCTTTTACGTGGAACTCTTTCCGTATCAGTGCACAATACAATGAGAAAGCGGATGAGGGAACAGATAAAAACTGATAATTTTAATTCTCTTTAACATCATCAAACGTTTTAGACATGACTAAAACACGTCGGTTCTTTAAGCAGAATATATCACAAAGAGAAACGAAATACGCAGAATATGAAGCAGAGCAATCTTTTATTTACCGAAGCCAAAAAAAAAAGGCAGGAGGAAGAAATCATTATGCAAAGTTGTAAATGAATTTTACTGGGAATCAATACATATTTGGAATATCGCAAATAAAAATAATATTGATCAGAGTGGGAACTAATTCTATACTATGAGTATTGATGACATAGAGATCAAAAAGTTTATTTTATTGATTATAATGATTATTTATGCAATTTGAATGAGTAATTACATATAAGTAGGTGTTTGAGATCAGGTATTTCTATAGGTACCTATGTAAGTCCGTAGAGAGAAATAATAAAAAAGATAAGCAGGCACTTTGCTCCCATAAAGTCTTAAAAATAATTGAATGGGTTCACCGAAAAACGTTCTAAGCGACAAAAATTTCCGAAGTGGCGATTTTAAAGATTTTTAAATGTATATTAGTACGTCATAGTATGATATAGTACTTAATTATGTTATTATACATGTAAATATAACGAACTGCAAGGTAAAAAAAAATCTAACCTACAAAAATAACAATAACTTTAGATTATGATTTTCTTTCACTGATTACTCAAAATTTTATGTTTGTCGCTTAGAACGTTTTTCGGCGGACCCATTCAATTAATTATGCTACACCAATAGGAGAATATCTGATGCACAAAAATTGTTTACATCTATGCCCGAAGGCAGAGAAATAGCAGTCGTCGTGCATGAAGACAACCTTTCAATTCCCACTTTCACAATTAATCCTATAAGATTTTTTTTTTTTTTTTTCTACATTTTATATCAATATTTACTTTGGGAAATCCTTCAATTCCTTGTGACTTGAGCTGCCTTTATGAGGTTATTTACATTTTTGAAATGCTTATGAAATTTAAGAAGAAAAAATATAAAAGTCAGCCACCACAGATTTTTATCCCATAGAATAAGTCAGTTGTCCATCGAAAAATTTTATACCAATATCCATGTAAAAAAAAAAAAAAAAGTTACACCAAAAAAGTCAAAACTAAATTTCTCCCTGATCGCGAAAAACATTAGATGGATGGGTCCATTCATAATCTACATATTTAGAATTAAAAGGTTTAAATTATTTAAATTAATAATTACATTAAATTAAGGATTAATTATTAATTGAAAAAAACAAAGTTAGTAGAAAAAATGAGTTTCAAACATGACCTTTTTCATTCAAACCGATATGGATCCTAAACGGTTCGTCCTAGCGACATAGGCTATATAACAAAAAAAATCGGCATTAAGTTTCTGAAAAGGAGACTATAAGAAACAATTATTAAAACTAAACCATCAGATTTAGAGCAGTCTAAGAAGATGTGATATGAGATTTAACATCATAGAAGAAATCGAGCTATGTGAATTTTTTGTCTATACAGCATTTCTTGTTTCCATCAGCACGATACGATAAGAGAAGCCATGACTTGTAATTTCGAATTATGAATTCGTCTGAAGAGGATGTTGCAGTGCACAGCTGGTTGCAACAAAACAAACTAAAAAAAAGAGAAAGTATGGGCTGTACCCGTATAATGTGAGCAACATAAAACAGCTCGATAGTCATTTCTAGACAACTAGCTCAAATTTTCTAGACAACATGCAGAAAAATTGAAAAAAAAAGTATTGAATGAGTCCAGATAACTTTCATTTGCTAGTGCAAATTGTTTCAACTACTTTGTAGAAGCATTACACGAAATTTCGACTTTCAGTTTCACCAATATGATGATTCCTGGGGTTGGGGCGGATCACGCGAATACTAACCTCGCCTCCGATACCATCCTACTTATAAGTGTTATAATTTAAATAGATGTTATACAGATACGATGCCGATAGGTGTCGCTAGACATTGGCTTTCCTATTTACACTATTTTTATCGCTTAAACTCATCTTCACGCTTTTCATATGCTCATGTCCCGTTCATATCGCTTTGTATATCTTATCATGTGTTGACATATCTCATTAGTGTGCACCGCACTTTATTGTTTGTTAAGGTAAATGAATCAAATTCTATAAGGTCGGATTTTTGATAATTACAAAAATGTAAAAATTGGATGTGAAGATTCCTCTGTTTCGGTGGTAAAGCCATCAAATCTAATTAATCACAACAAAAAAAAGGTTAGTAAAAAAAAGTAGTTAAATCAACGAAATTTTCTTTAAAGAGTTTATACTTTACTTATACAAGACTAAAACGACAAGAAGCTGCCCGTCGTTATAGACTACTTCAACATTTACTAGACAAACGTCAAAGCTCCCAATTAATTGCAAAAGACTCATATACATGACTGGGATTAGACCTATTTGGACGTACGAAGTTGAACTTTAGGGCTCCACTAATCCACCCAATTCATCTCGTATTCAATCCCTAAAATCAAAAATCCTTCAAAAAACCCTCAATGCTCCTCCTTACTTTGTCACCATAAAACTTTTCCATAAAGATCTTAATGTCCCATATATTGCTGATTTAGCCCACTCCAGATACCTATCCTTTCATATTCAGCTCCATAACCACTCAAATCCGTTAGTTTCTTAACTTGATTCCCACTCCATTCCTGACAATCCCCCGAGGCGGCTGAAACGAAGATGGCCTAGAGACCTTCTAGTGTAAATTTTTTTTAAAAAAAGCTACTGATGAGTAGTTCTTTTCAAGTTTTGACATGTTATTTTAATCGTTGTCAATACATTTACTTGACGAATATTTTTTGTACAGTTGTAAATTTCACTAAATGTATATATTAAAAAAAATACTTTACTTATAATTAATTACTTACTTGAAATTACTTGAAACATATTTGGACATACGCTTCTCAGATATAAGGAACAGCTAAAAAGATATTTCTTAACAAACTTCAAATCTTCCACACAAAAAACGTATGACAACAGTTAACGAACCTACTACAAACGAATCCACAAAAAATAACATGGACATCCTAATACACTTATAAACGACACAACCACAACACATATTCCCAACACACAGAGAAGACTAAAAAGGAGCTGGATGAGAGACCTCCTAGACTAAAATAAAATGAAAATAAAGACTGGAGGTGCCGCTGGGTTCTGCTCACCCTCATGCCTTTCAAGCCATTTAATTTCTTACAACACATTCACTGGTTGTCTAATTTTAACTGACAGGTGTGAATTAATACATAAAGTAAAAAAATAAAAATAAAAAACTTTAAAGAGCAGTTCAATAACACTGGACTAAAAAATTTAACTTTTTGTCTGTTAAGTGAATTACAATGGCTGTTTCTTTTAGAATTTGGTGCTCTGATTGCAAATTTGAAAAGCATTTATGTCTCAGGGGCAAGGATTTTGTATAATTTCAAAATAAAAAAACAATATAGTGTTAAAACAAGCAATTTTATTTGATCAGCTTTTAAACCGTAATTTCAATCAAAATGCTGCCTTTGATGATTTCCTACTTTATTTCGCGGCTGGTACATCTCATTTCAAAGACCAAAAATAGTCTGCCAACATATTTGGATTCCACTTTTCCTGGTATCGTTTGTCCAGAGTGGATATTTCTTGATGGAATCCAAAGAAAGAAATCCAAATGCGAGTAAAGAAAATGTATTTAGAGAGACATATTACATCCCCAAGCCTTATAATTTTGTAAATCATAAACTAGTTCACTGTAGTTTTCTGCTTTTTTATTTCCAAGAACTTCTTTCACGTTTTTAAAAGAAATCTAACCTGATTTTTTGGCAAACATTCCTCAAAGCCTTAATGCTTTATAAGCTCCCTTATTTGGGGGCCAACAAATACACCTTCTTTTATTTTTGCATCACTGATCCGAGGAAATGTGGCTTTTAAATATAGAAATCCAGGGCCACTTTTATCCAGTGCCTTAACAAAATTTTTCATCAAACCGAGTTTAATGTGCAATGGTGGAAGATAAACATTTTTTGGGTTTACTAGTGGTTTGAAAAGTAAATTTTTTTATCCAAGTATAAGATTTCTTTTTGGCCATTCCTTCTTTACATAATGATTTTTGCGATCTCTGCTGTCCCATTCACAAAGAAAACAACAAAATTTTGTATAACCTGATTGAAAACCTAACTAAAGTCCTAACACTTTGAGGCCTGTATTGTACTTCGGTATTGTATCTAAGCCAGTAAAATCTTCATATTGTCATAGGTTTCTTTCATATAGGCTGTATAGGCAACAGTGATTAAGGGCTTTTTTTTTTTACAAAGGGTCAATCCATTTCAAATCACACAACACAAATATAATTTGTTGCTCAACATTTTTAATTTTCCTGATTCTTTTATCATGGATTCCCTATGGGTAGACATTAACAAAACTCCAATTGAAAAAAATTTACAAGCCATATTTTTTATTTGACAGCCATTTTAAAATGACGATTTAGTGAAGTTTATGAAAAAACGGGGTTTGCGGAAAATTTAATTGCGGTCATTTTTAAAGCTATCAGAATAATTTAAAACCTAGTGTGTTCAGCATGAAATGGCTTTCAAAAGGACATTATTTTAATTTTCTTATTATGTAAGAAAGTTATTCAAACTCCTTCTCAAAAACACAGAAAAAAATTTAAAAATCGTTAATTTTTTAGGCCATAAATTTTTAGGAAGAAGAGACTCACAAGTAATATTTTATTTCTGTGTTGAGCACTTGTAACACTACATGCAGCATAAGTTTTAGTCTTGAGAATGTACTCCTTTTTTCTCTACGGCTTTTCAAATATGGCTGAAAGCAGGTTTTTGCCAATTTTCATGGGTCAATTTCTGAAAAGGGACTGAATGAAATAAGTGAAAACGTTATCAAATGTTCTTTATACTAAGACGAATGCACCACAAAAAAATTATGACTGAGACTCAACTATGTTTTGAGTTATAGAGCTGTGAATTTCAATAAAAACGCTACCTTTTTAATACACTCGTGCAATGCTAAATTAGCAACTATTGACTTAAAATTATCTTAATTTACAAGTTTAAATTATGGTTAATATATAAATTATTATTTAGGGTTTTAAAATAATGAACTAAGCTTATATTTAAATGAAATACTTCACTTAAAAATGTCCATTAATTAAAAAAATATGTAAGTATATGATACAAGTATATTTGTAAGTTAAAACCCATTGTAAAATGTCAACTGACACATCAGTTCTCATGAAGCAACAAGTTAATGTGGGTTTTATGTGTTTAGATTTGAATTCTTCCATGTCCAACTGCTTGCACAGTCTACATCTTTCCTATACCTACATGTCTCTGCAAGTGGTGGCATGAAAGGGAGGCGTTGTCCCTTAATCTTCATTGCTATCTTCAAGAGTAAAAATGTGAATATTAAACTAATTCGTGGACAGGCTCTATGTCCAACCTGCGCATCAAAAATATTTGTAAATTTTTTCTTTCCCTTTTGAATTAGTAGAGGAGAATCCGTTGCAGCAAGTGGAATTCATTTATGAAACTTAGGAATTGTCTCCTTTATGCAAATATAACAAAGCTTAACACAGAACAAAGCTTGACATTTCGCAAAAGAAAAAATGACTTTCTATAATGACTTAGAAACTCGGAATTGAAATGTTACAGAAACTTCAATAAGTAAATATGACATACTCATTTCTAAACTGAAAGAAAAATTCAAAGTGTCTTGTGAAGATGAAAAAGTTAAAATATATAGTCTATTGCCAAGTTCATAGTCTAAGAAAAAAATAGTTGAGGACTTTAGTGCATCTGAATACATAGTAAAGTTAACTAGGCAGCTAGCAACGGCTCAAAGTATCTTACCACATCTTACAAAAAGACAGGGCAACAGAATAAGTGAAGCTATTTTTAATTAACTGGGTTAATGAGTTTTACGAAAATAGTTACTTATGCCCTGGTAAAAAGGAATATGTTACAACAGTGATTGACAATGTCAAGGTGCAGAAACAGAAAAGGTTTATTCTCCTCTGACTAAATTAACTCTAGAGCATATATAAACAGAAATGTCCGGGTTACAAAATTGGTAGATCTATGTTTTACACTCTAAGACCTTCAGGGTTCATCAGGGGCCCAAAGTATGTGTTAGCAAGCATCACCAAAACACAAAGCTTATAATAAAGGGAGCAAAGCTTAATGCAAATTATAAAGACCTCATAGCTTTCATCGTATGTGATATTGAAAATGAAAAAAGTATGCTTGACACCTATTCAGTATGTCCTGGACCAGATACTCTGCTTGATTATAAGGTAGCGTTTTTATTGAAATTCACAGCTCTCTAACTCAAAACATAGTTGAGTCTCAGTCACAAGTTTTTTGTGGTGTATTCTTCTTAGTATAAAGAACATTTGATAAAGTTTTCACTTATTTTCATTCAGTCCCTTTTCAGAAATTGACCCATGAAAATTGGCAAAAACCTGCTTTCAGCCATTTTTGAAAAGCCGTAGAGAAAAAAGGAGTACATTCTCAAGACTAAAACTTATGCTGCTGGTAGTATTACCAGTGCTCAACACAGAAATAAAATATTACTTGTGAGTCTCTTCTCTTTCCTAAAAATTTATGGCCTTAAAAATTAACGATTCTTAAATTTTTTCCTGTGTTTTTGAGAAGGAGTTTGAATAACTTTCATACATAATAAGAAAATTAAAACAACGTCCTTTTGGAGGTTATTTCATGCTGAACACACTAGTTTTTAAATTATTCTGATATCTTTAAAAATGACTTCGCAATTAAATTTTCCGCAAACCCCGTTTTTTCATAAAATTCACTAAATCATCATTTTAAAATGGCTGTCAAATAAAAAATATGGCTTGTAATTTTTTTTCAATTGGAGTTTTGTTAATGTCTACCCATAGGGAATCCGTGATAAAAGAATCAGGAAATTTAAAAATGTTGAGCAACACGGACTGGGTGATTTGAAATGGATTGACCCCAAAATTTAAAATTACAAAAAATCTGAGCCCCATGGATAACTTTGATGTTTATATTCGGAATCACCATAGCAAAATACATATGAGACAACCACATTAACCCATTTAAGAAAAACACTGTTGACCAGTGTAATTTTTAAAATACATAATCTGAAATAAAGGTACAAGGATGTACAAAAACTTTTGTATCAACCCAGTATCAAAAAGTCTTGCTTTTTGAGTAAATAAGAGGTTTAATACAGATTACTAGGTTTGCACTATTTGTAAAGGCCTATGAGTCTAACTATCAAAGATAATATGTTTCGGGAGAAGCGATAGAATCGGCGTCGATATAGAGAATTCTTGATAAGTCAGATACACCTATCAGCAGCCATATCACCCGCAAGAAATTAACCAAATTTATACAAATCATTCTCTTAAGTAGTTAGTAATAGTCCTGGATCGTGGAAATTGTTAAGATGAACTAGACCTACATCTAGGGTCAATATCACAATCAGATTATGTTCAGATCAATTTAATACCTATATACATGCAGACGATTCCCTCTATTTCTGTTGTGTCTATTATTCCAATAAGCGGATTACCTCTTTGGGAGGTAATCGATTGTTGTGATGGGCGGCTTAATAGAACATGTGGATAAATAACATACTAATATTCACAAGTAAATAAAAGAAATATTAACATTTGTTGAAAAAGTGTTAGAGGCCTGAATACAAAATATATAAGAAAACGAATATTATAAACTACGTAATTTAGTATATACGTAAAACACTCTTATGTAAATTTTATAAAAAAAGTTATTGATATAAACAATCTATCTCTCCTTCCGCATATACAGGTTGAGTATCTCTTAGTGTAAATAAAAATTAAGTGACGCTAGATCAAAAATGTAGCAAAATGCCGCAGACCTCACCTTTCTATTCCAAATCTTTACAGATATACGATAAATCAAAGACTTTTTGGGGGAAACCACGTTTTTTTTTTCATAAAAGCTGTAATATCTCCATTATGTTTAAATATTTTTCAAATTTGGACCACATTTTCGGATTTAGCATTAAATTTTATATAACAGCTGAGTACCTGTAACCTTGAATTTTACAAACTTGGTATCTAAAGAACAGCTTGATCTTCACCTTATTTGGGGAAGTTACAATGTCTTATATTACTTCAACGCTCACCGTTTTTCAAAAACTATCCACAAAACGACAAATCTCACAAAAACTTGCAAATTTAATCAGCTTTCGAATCATATGTTAAACGTAATGATTTTGTTTCAATTTCATAGAGAAATTTACTTTTGAAACCGAAAAAACATGGTGTTCTCATTTGGGATACAAATCAGTTACGTGTGTAACTAAAACATTATGACAATCCCTTATTGGAAATATGCATTTTAAACATAATAAACTCTACATTGATATATCGTTGGTTTATATTTGTACTGCTTTCGAATAATGTGGAGGAGCACCATGGTGTTGGAAAATCATATTCGAACTTCAGGTGGAATATCGTGATGAAGTTGTGGTAGGATATTTTGTAACAAATGTTAGTAATCTCATCATTAAGTAATCTGTTGGGCAAACTATGATTCTTTAACACATTAATACAAAAATGAATAAACTAACGATACTCCACATGGGACGGTAGAAATGCCTCCCTCTCATCTGCCCATAAAATTCACCTCAAAAAGTAGTATTCTTCAACACAATCTGCATTCAGAAGCTAACGGCTAAATTGAGGTCTGTTTATTATCATTGGATTTTAAAAATTTCATTGAAAATCTAATAAAATAAATCCTAAATAATAATAATAAATAGACAAATGTTATAACATAAGATCCTTCGTTCTGGAGTCATTTTACAGACAGTTTTCCTGTATTTTGTATTACACCATATTTTTTTTCTTTGTTTTTTATTCCAATGAAGTTTATTTTGGTTAAAAGCGATTTCCATTAAGCGATTATCATAATGTCTTATTACACAAGTAACTGATTTGAATGCCAAATGCGAACACCGTGTTTTTTCGGATTTAAATGTAAATGTCTCTATAAAATCAAAACAAAATCATTACGTTTAACATATGATTCGAAAGCTGATTATATTTGCAAGTTCTTGTGCGATTTGACGTTTTGTGGATATTTCTTTCGAAAAACAGTGAGCGTTGAAGTAATATAAGACTTTGTCACTTCCCCAAATAAGGTGTAGATCAAGCTGTTCTTTAGATACCAACATTGTAAAATTCAAGGTTACAGGTACTCAGCTATTATATAAAATTTAATGCTAAACCCGAAAATGTGGTCAAAATTTGAAAAATATTTAAACAAAAGGGAGATATTAAAGCTTTTATGGAAAAAAACGTGGTTTCCTCTAAAAAGTCTTTGATTTATCGTATATCTGCAAAGGTTTGGAATAGAAAGGTGAGGTCTGCGGCATTTTGCTACATTTTTGATCTAGTTTCACTCAATTTTTTTTTACGCTAAGAGATACTCACCCTGTATATGGCTCATGGGCTGCAATAGCGGCACAACTCAAAAAATCGTTTTTTGAGATAAGTGGATGTAAAGTTTTTATTGCTAAGAAAACTGCATAGGAAATGCTTTAGTTTGCTTATACGAGAGAAGGTATAACTTGAAGGTGATTTCGTAATTTCGAAAACTATAAACCCACTTATCCAAAAAAATGATTTTTTGCCACTATAGTAGTCCATGATCTTGTTCTTAAAAATGGTTAGGCTATTACCGATTCTAGCTACTATCAATCTATCATTATATTCTCATTACATTTACCAATTTTTAGAAACCAGAAAACCCACTTATATTCATGACTTCATCCACCTCATAAATACAAAAACCCAATCCACCTATTTGTATTCTACGGAACATCGAACCTTATCCTTCGAATAATTCGTTATTATTCGTGTTTTCTCTTTTTGGGATTATCTGCTCATCACGATTCCTCCATAACTTCATTTAAGTACTATTTACATATTTCATCAACTTCTTAATTAGGAATATTCCGAGCTATTTTAAAAATATGTATTTATAACTTACATCCCTTCATTTTGTTTTTCTATTACTTTTGTAATTTTTTGCGGGGGTAAAATTAATAATTAATACAAAGCTATTTCCCAATGGATCGCACCGTTATGTTGGAGGACAAGTTGTCAAATAGTTTATTTTCTTTTATTTACACATTACTAGATATTGTTGAAGGTTTCCAAATGTAGTGATTCTTGCGACCTAATATTTATATATTTCGTTAAAGACCGATGACTAATCATTTCTTAAGATTTACTAAACAGTCGATCAAGAATCTAAAATTTACGGAAGCAATTCTCCAGGGGTTACAAAAAACAATGCCATGCATAAATTCATAACCCAAGGGTGCTAAAAGCCTCTAAGCCATAAAAATAGTTTATTCTTCAATTTTGGTATTTATATTGAAGATTTATTATAAGTGATGGAACCTTCAAGACCAAGTTTGTACAAAACGAGCTTCCTCAGTCACGCAGGGGGTGGTGTAGCGTGTCTGACATTTAAAGCCCTGGACGTCTTAAACTTGCAGGGATTTAGGTCGGCTATTTCAGTTCTGCCAGGTTGAATTATTGTCAATAAGTTTAGTCAATATGTTGTGTTAACCTAAATTTCATTCAAATTATTTTACAGGTTTATTTTATTAATCTTTTTTTTTAATTTATATTTCGAAAGATTATATTAGCAAAACTATGAAAAATTTGAATTTCCTTTTGAAGTACACAGCTTAAGTAAATCAAAATTATGAATACAAAAAATATTAATTCAATATTAAATTATTTCAAAATTTATCATAACATTCAATGTTACTAATTTATTTATTACGAAATTTTATATTATAGCTTTTTTCAAACAATTTCATAATTTTTTCAACCAATTTTCATAATTTGTAAGTTTGTGTCAAATCAAGTGTTCGAATCACGTCATTCGTAATTCTGTTTCCCTTAGATTGTGATTTTTCAAAAAAGGTAAGTTCAATTCTTGTTTTCTTTGCATTGAGGTATATGTTTCCCAAATAGTTCAGAGATCCATTTGTTTTGTTTTCTAATGCACGTGGTATTTTTAATCTTAAATGAAACTCAAAAGTCTACTCAAATTAAATAAGATAAAAAAAGTATCTTATATATATATTCATTATGTTAATCTAATGTTCGATTTCGAAGTTTAAATAAATATTATAATCTCTTAATTTTTTTTATTTATTCTTTCAAGTTATATGTTTAAATATAAACGGCCTCAAAAAATCGTCAGATCCAGGCAGATCTGAAAAACAGTTTAAGGATAATGTTTTTTGGGGCCAGAGGACATCCTTAGCCACTCTCCTTCCCCACTTAGAATTAGTTTTCATCCTTAAGGATGCTATTTTTTTTTTTTCAAGATATGATTTTACTATTTTCGTCCTTAAGGATACTGTTACAAATTATCACTCTGTTCACCGATTCCTCCGAAGATGAAGTATCATTTCTGTTTGACTTAGATGAATAAAAAAACTAAGCAAACAAAACAAAACACTATTTATCACTAAATAATTCCATCAATCTAATTCCCAATAAATTCTACGTGAGTTCTTGATGATAATACCTCATAGGATTATGTGTATGAAATTGTTTGAAAAAATTATGAATTTAATTGGTAAAATTATGATATTGGTTGAAAAAAGCTATATATTGAGCAACATAAGCTGATATATATTTCCTAGTTACATATTTATGTTGCTTTTGCAAAATAAAAAATATATATATATATATATATATATATATATATATATATATATATATATATATATATATATATAAAGAGTATGAGCAAAATTCTACAAGCAGGAAGGGCACAAGAAGAGTATATACAAACGTATAGTAATAGAGAAAGTATGGAAGTTGTCACAGATTTTGTTTACCTTGGAACAGTTCTGGACGGTTCTGGGAAAGTGGTCTCAGAAATCTTACACAGGATTAGTACAGCAAACTCAGTTTACTACGTGATTGGTAAACGAGAAGTAAGTTGAAATGTGAAGCTCCACATCTTTAAGACCATATACCTACCAATACTCCTACACGGTGCTTAAAGTTGGATAGTAACAGACAAGCTTGAAAGTAGAACCACAGCTGCAGAAATGAAATTCCTCCGATGGATTGCTGGAAAAACAAGGAGGGATTGTATCCGCAATGAAGCAATTCGAAATGAACTAGGGGTCTCACCACTGAAATTTGGGCATGTAGTCAAAGTGTAGGAGCATCGAGATCCGTAGAAGACCAAGGACTATGTCCCTGATGGTAGAAGACCCCGAGGCCGTACAAGGATGTCGTGCCTGGAATATGTCGACCGTTTATGCAGAAAGAAGGGAAGAAATAATATGCTCTATGCCAAGCCAGAAATCTGGCAAGAGATAGAGAGCAATGGCAGTCATGGTTGCACGCTCCCCTACGCTAAAAGGAAGAATTAAGAAGAAGAAGAAAAAAAAAATAGCCTTAACAAAGACTCACCTGAAGTTACCTGGAAAAGTACCTGGACGCGTTGGCAAATCAAAAGTAGCGTTAATTCGTATCTGGACTGAACGTGTTGACTTAAATATCTTGACGGACAAAAACTAGGCTAGACTTGCTAAGTACCCATAGAGTTATTTAAAGGAACCATTTTATTAACAATCCCGAGGGAACATAAATTTAGATTATATGGATCATAAACAAATCTTTATTATTTGTTCATAACGATGTGAATTTTTTTATGAAACTGGCTGGATGGGAATTCCATCGATTGAATTAAAGAGGTTAATAGAGGCACTAAATTACTCATCTTCAAAACAGTGTACCTTCCAATCATTCTGTATGGTGCCGAAAGCTGAGACCTAACGGAAAAGCTTCGAAGTCGGATAACCGCATCCGAAATGAAATTTCTTAGGAGAGCAGCTGGAAAAACAAGACGGGATAGAGTCAGGAATGAACGCATTATAGAGACGCTCAATATAGGTTCCATTCAGGATTTACTCGAGACAGATGCAGTGGTTTGGTCACGTCTGCAGAATGGAACACAGTGATCCAAATCTATAATAATTCGATAATAATTCACAGAAGTTTATTTCACATGACTTTAACCTGGAATTTTTTTTTTTATATTTAACTTTAGCCCTCCAGTTTTTCACAAAATGTTCCGATTCCAAAGACAGGTATTGCACAGAACCTTTCCGAACTTTGACAAAAGAATAACGTGATGCACTCATATGAATAAACAAAAGGATAACTAAGATCCGTAGATGCATTTCTTGTATAGGCGGGTAAGCACTCGCGGGTATAAATGACAAGTATACCTGTCACAGGTAACCTGACAGTTACACCTGTAGGTGTGTGTGTGTACCCGCCTTAAGACGTTCAAAATTAAATCTTAGAAACCAGATACATACATCTGATCAAATGTATTTTTTATTTATTTTTTTTTTATACAAATTGTTGTATGTTACATCTATTGCATTACTTATTAAGAATGTTATTATAAAATAATTAACTACGGCTATTTGACTGTGGTTCAACGGATATTGATTGAAGCTTCATCCTAAGATTGTAGACGGTGCAAGATCACCTGTCAACAGAGACCTGATTGGATCCGAGATTTTTATGTACAGTGATGTAATTCTATGAACCACCTTACGCACTTAAGACATACAAGATGATACGCTACGCAGTTAAAAAATCTGTTTTCGTAAAACTATTTAAAAAGATAATTTTTTTTCAAATGTTATAAAGCAAATAAATTAATAAGTATGAATTTCAAATTTATTAGTACTAAAGGAATCTATAGGTTATGTGAGTTGTTTTGAATCCAAACCCATTACCTCCATTTTTCATAATTTCTCAAGACGACAAAAAATTACAAAGTGCTAATTTTTTAAGAGAAAAAAAATTGAACAGATTTTAAACCCATTAAATATAGTGCTTTCGGAGTGGTTTTATCTTGTTAATTTTTAATTCCAATGCTTGCCTGCATAGGCCGTAAATTTCTATTTTGTGTTGGGCATTACAGGTTTTGTTTTAAAAGTCGGCCCAAAAATTAATTAATCGGTAATTTGTTGCTGTACCAAATTGCTAATGTTTTAAAATGTTTGAAGCTATGTTTTTTAGACTATTCAAGAATGTCAAACATTCTTTTTTTATTTTTTTTTATTTTATTGTTTTTTTGTCTTTATTTACAACTTCCAAATAAATTAATGGCAATCAGCGAATGAGATGTCTGTAAAACAATGAGAAGGTTCAGGTATGAAAGGCATAATGGGGAGCATTGCCCAGTGGCGGCACCTCCAACTCTCTTGTTAATTATTTAATTTTATTCAAGGAGATCTCTCATGCAGCTCCTTTTCAGCCTTCTACGGATATTGTTGGGCATCATTGTTGTGGACATGTCATGTGTGAGTTTGTAGGGTTGACCTTTAAGTCTATTGTGAATACGTAATAGTAGGTCTGTATGTGTTCTTTGATGGTAGGCATATGTACCAGGTATGCAAGTTTAAAATGTCGTTTATTTCTTAAAATATATACACAGTAATTTAAAAAAAAAGTATAATATATTTTATTCAAAGTACTGACCCTCGCTTTCTACACATTTTGTCCATCTCTCGGGCAATATATGAATACCATTCCAAAAGAATGCTTCATCTTTATTTGAAATCCATTCATCGAGCCATTTTCGTACGTTTTCGAAATTGTTGAAGTGGTGCTCCGCCAATGAGTGTCCCATCGATGAGAAGAGGTGATAATCAGAAGGCGCCAGGTCAGGTGAATACGGCGGGTGGGGTAGGAGTTCCCAACCAAGCGAAGAAATCGTTTCCTTAGTCAATCTGGCTGAATGTGCAGGAGCGTTATCATGCTGAAGAATGACTTTGGCGTGCCTGTGAGCCCATTCTGGGCGTTTTTTTTCGATCAATGCGTGACTCAAATTGATCATTTGTTGTCGGTAGCGCTCGGTATTGACTGTTTCGCCGGGTTTGAGAAGCTCGTAGTAGACTACTCCCTTCTGATCCCACCACACACACAGCATTGTCTTCTTCCCAAAACGATCCGGTCTTGCACTCGATGTGGATGGTTGTCCTGGCGTTACCCATGATTTTTTTCGTTTGGGATTCTGAAAATAAATCCATTTTTCATCGCCAGTTACAACTCGATGCAAAAAAACCCTTTCTTTCGTGGCGTAAAAGCAGCATTTCGCACACAGTTTTTCGTTTTTTTTCCATCTGTCGTTCGTCCAATTCATGTGGAACCCATTTTCCAACCTTTTGAATCTTTCCCATAGCTCTCAGGCGATCGGAAATGGCTTGCCTAGTGACATTCAACTGTTCTGCCATCATTTGTTGGGTTTGGGTATTGTCTTCGTCTAATAAAGATTGCAATTCGAAGTCCTCAGACTTTTTTGGTCGATCTTCTCGTTTTTGATCAGTAACATCAAAATCACCACGTTTGAAACTTTGAAACCAACGTTCACATGTCCTGACGGTTGGAGCAACATCGCCATAAGTCTCAACAAGAATTCGATGACATTCAGATGCCTTTTTCTTTTGATTAAATAAGAAAATCATGACATGCCGCAAATGCTCTTTATTTGGCTTAAAATTAGACATTTTTAACACCAAAGAAAGGTATGATACGTCCACGTAAACGACTTAAAAACAACTGACTTTTGTAAACAAATGACTAACAAACAAAATAGCGTTTAGAGATAAGCAAATCCTTCAATAGGCTAAGAGCGCATTCTATTGGAATTAAAACGACATTTTAAACTTGCATACCTGGTAGGTCTGTGGGCAGAGTTATGTTACGTACCAAGGTGCCTGTGCGATTGTCCTAAATGTTTTGGCCTAAAAAGTTTGTAGCTTTTGTATATGCGTCGTTTTGGCAGTTCTGTAGATTTGTGAGGCATATGTCCAAATAATGTTAAACATTCGGAACTAGTTTTCAAACAAAATGAATTTCAATTGAAGTGAGAAATAGTTCATCAATCCTAATTGCATTGATACTTCTATGCCATCATGCCTGACTCAAGTGACTAATATAAAGAACTCACATAATAGAATTCACTGAAAACTGCGAGTGTGTACGTAACCTATACAGTTCGTAAACAATATATGCGATAAAGGCCGATTAAGATTCAAGTTTGGTAGGGATCAAGTGGTTTTTGATCTATTGTCGTATTATATAAGACATAGGTAAAGGCGTTTTTAAACTTACATTTGAAAAAAAATATATTTTTCAATTAAAGTAGACTTAACGTGTGTTGATTCTGAATTACTCATGTATTGTCATAATTATTGTTTAGCATCATTTGTATGTTTGTACATTTGGATCAGGTTTTAATGTTTAAATGGGGACAGAGATCTTTTGTAAAATTACTTATATTAGAGTTCTGGCAATGGCCAGCTTCTCGACTCATGCCCGGAGTGATTGTTATAGCGCTCTCACTTAGCCTCCACTGGGTTTTTTTTTTTACACCAGTGACGCAGCTGAGAGAGAAGAGCTGGGATCTCTCTGTACCTGGCCTGTCCCTTCACAAGTGGAGAGACGGGTCTGGTGGAGGGATCTCTAGGATGAGTGTAAATTGTAAATAGAGTATAATTGTATTTTTACCTTTGTTTTATCTTTTACTTTTTTTTTCTTTCTTTTTTTTTTTCTTTTCTTTTTTAAATTTTTAGTATTTCATTTTGTATATAGTATATTTTATATTGTTTATGTATAGGCTAGTTCTTTTCTTTCTTTTTCTTTTTCTTACATTCATTATTTACTTTATTTCACTATTATTGTTTTGTTTTTTTTTCATTGTATATAATGTGTGAATGTGATCATACGTCATCTATATTACTTATTGCCCACAGTTGTGGCAGATTGTAATAATTACTCAATAAAAGGTTTAAAAAAAAAATGGGGACAACGAATAATTTATCTTGTAGAATGCTATAGAAAATGAATTATTTAAATTAATTTTAGAATATCTTAATGTACTCAGTTTACTGATTTGAATTATCTCGAGTGTTTGAGAGGACAAAAAAGATAGGTTTGGGACCCAGCAAAGAAGAAAATCCTGTTTGTAAACTTTGTTAGGGAAAGAGCAGGTCAAACAGAAACCGAGGGTAGTTCGGAAGTCAAATATAAACTAGAATGATAGGAACCAACGGCGCTGACAAAGCCAAGTAAATTATCTATTTCTATGTTCGGAGTATTTGTAACTTTACTTATGGAAACGAAGCAGTTAAAAGAGATAGTACGAAGTTAGGAATCAAGAAATAGCACGGCTACGTAAAAATTACAGTTTAAAAAAACTAGAAAAACACACTTGTATAACAAACCTAACTAAAACGATAAGTGTGGTGAACAATTTGCAGCAGTCAGACCTTTAAATTTTTTGTTCAAGGTTCGAAGCTAATTTCCCTGTACTATTCGTGAATTGTTTGCATTTTTAACACAGTTTATCCAAAATCAACCAACAACTTTTGTTGCTTTTTTTACTCAGATTAGGAATAGGCACATTCAGTGGCGCAACCAGGATTACTATCTGGGGGGGGGGGGGGGGCTGGGTGTATATATATATATATATATATATCGGTCTACCCCTCGGTCGTTTACCTGAAGGCTCAAAACTGATTACTTTTCTATGTTTTAGTTAAACTAAAACAAGGAATGGGTGGCGTTCGAGACTATATAAATAAAAATCATATCTGGTTGCGCCAGTCGGCACATTTTTACTTTAACCCTATAGTTAATATATAGGGAGTAATATATACCCCTAGATACTGTTTCATTCTAATAAATTTTTTTGAATATGTTTTTCAGGTTATTAATAGAAAAATACTAAAAAAAAAAGTGTTTTTCACCAACAATATTTAATGATATGCATTATATTGCACTTAAATAAAAAGTGATTTATCTCGACAACAAAAAACCAAGAATTTTATTCTCATTGATATTTTACAAACTACATACCTTAGGAAAAGCCACAGACATTTTATTTGATAAAAACACACAATGGATGTTATAAAAAGGAATAAGAACACTTTACTGGAAGGAAGGAGCAGTCTCCAGGTGTAAGTCCACTGAGGACTTGCAGGTGTAATTGACAATTAGAAACATGTCTGGTCCTGTTAGGGTACGCAATGTTCTCTCATGCTTAGAGGGATGATGAAGCATTTCTCCAACATGATTTAGTCCCAGAAAACGCAAAGAGAGTTCGCTGCCATAAGTAGAAATATAATGTTGTAATTATGCAACACTATGCACTATAGGGTTAAAAATCCTATCTTGCACAAAATGTAATTGAATTAGAATTAAATTAGCCATTTCTGCGTTATAAACTCTTAATGACCAGAACTAACTTCTTAAAGTTTGCAAAATTCTTCGATGTTTAGCAATCCATTGTAGCCAAACACCTAAATTAAATTCAGCTTAAGAGATGTCTTTGGACGAAAAATTTAATAAAATTTAATTTTTAAATAAATCGTTTTTCATTTAAAAGCATTTTTCTTTGTTTTTTTCCCCAAAATCTGAAAAATGTTCAAAAAGTTTGATTTTTTTTTGCCCCGTAACATTTTCTCCTTATCAAATTTAGTTTTATTTCTTATATTTTATTCTCAGGACCTATATTTAGACTTTGACATAAAACATGTATTATTATATTCACTTTTTTTTGTTTAATTTTCGTATTATAAATCTTTAAAAAAAAAAATAAATTTTATCTTGCCGAAATTGAAATAGAAAAACGTTTGAAATGGTGACAATCATTCAAGAAAAGAGAAAGAAGAATTTAATATTATACGGGTAAAAGATAACCAACGGGTGGAAAACGCCTCTCCTCTCTCTCCCAGTTGCAGCAGCAAAAAACCTCTCTCCTAGATAGCAGGAGCCAATGGGATAATTTTTTTTAATCTTAATCAGAGCGGCAGTGGTTGATGACGTCAGAGCGAGGGATTTATAAACTTCAAAGGGACAATACTTTTGTTAATTGCTTTATTTCACAGAAAAAATTATAACCTTTAGTAAAATATTAGGATGAACAAAACGTTTATTAATCATCTGATCGAATTCAAATATTCTGGAGAAAAACTTCTATTGGCTGTAAATAAATTATTTATTTAAATATTAGCATTTATCCTCAAATGTTATCTTTATCTACACTATTATATAAAAGGACAAGCCATTTTTTTTTGTGATCACTAACCGCGAAAACTACTTCCAAATTTTGACCACATCATCTACATCTACATAGATCAAGGAAGGTTTAACAATAATAAAATTTAAAGATTTTTAATTGTATTGCCATAAAAAGCTATAAATATGTGGTGCGCAGTGAGTGAAGTTTGATAATCGACCGATAATTGGCGAGCTCCATTCGAGAGAGGTTACAAAGGTACAGTGTTATATAGAACTAGAAATATATGAGAGAAGTAGATTTTTAAGGTATGCAGTCATAAAGATACACGGCAATTTAAAAATAAGTTTTTTAATTTGTAATGCCAACGTTTCAACTTGCATTGCAAGCCTTCATCAGGGCTAGAAGAAGAAAACAAACAAAAAGTTATGACTATATTGTAGAGAGTATAAAAAACAAAGGTATGAAAAGAATAAATATATAAGAGTAAAGGCAATAACATCAAGGCAATATCTAAAGACCATGAAGACAATACATCAAGACTATTGAAATAAGATTAAAATTAAAATAAAATAAAATGAGTGATAGTTAACTAAAATATTAATGAGTAAATTCAACAATATGATTGATCAACATAAAAACTGAGTAGATACAAAGTTTTTTTTTGTTTAACGTCACTTTTATGCTGCTATGGCTAATCGAACGATGCTACGGTGGGAGTCCTAAATTTTGTATATCCAGGTATAATTAGGATAGGGATCTTTAACGAGTACCTGACATCGCACAGGCTCGGGACCCCTATTTTACGTCCCTTCCGAAGGATGGCACAGCTAAGGATTTTTTACTCCCTTTAAAAAATCTTAAGGTCATCTGCCGGGCTGCGAACCCGCGATCTTGGGTTTAGTAGGTTGCTATGCTAACCGCTACACCACAGGTGACCCCTAGATACAAAGTTAGTGAGTTAATATCTAAAGGCCATGAAGTATAATGCATTCAGACTACTGAATTAATTTAAATTGAAAGGAAATTAAATAGAGTGATAGTTAATGAGTAAATACTGCAATATAATAGGTGAATATAAAAAATGAGTAGCTATAAAGTTAATGAAATAATGAGATGAGGTTGATGAGTACATACAAAAATTATAGAATAAAATTAATAACAAAAGCTGGCTATATAGTTGATAGTACATATATTAAGTATAACATTGAGAGGTACAAATCAGTAAAGGAATGATAAATATTGGGGCATAAGTAATAATTATTATTTCCTCGATATTTATCACTCCTTTATTTATTAATTTAATTGAAAATAAAAAAAATATAAATATATGGATTGACATATGGATCCAAGGACAGTTTAAAAATCGACCGATATGTGGCCAATCTGCAACAAAGTTTGCTATGATAAAACTATTAAACCCAACTGTACCAAATTTTAACTACATCTTCATAATTCTAAGAAGGTTTATAATAATAAATTTTACCATAATAATAATTAAAATGTATAGTCTTGAGTGCCAGAAACGAGGATTGCCGAACAGTCATATACTTTTATGGTTAGATATTAAAATCCAACCAGATGGTTCGATAAAATTATTTCTGCCAAATCGGATGTCTAATTATGGTTTTTCGTACTTTTCAAACACCTAACCTGGTTAAAAATTACTGCCATGCGTGAAAATATCATTGAAGAAATAATACTAATAAATTCCATACTTCAATGCAAGATTTTTATCGGTAAACAAATGAAATTTGAATTCTTTATTTATGAAAGCGGGCGAAGCCACGACGGGGTATACTAGTTTATTATACAGGGTGTCCCGAATTTAAATAGCAAAACTTCAGGAACTTTTCGGGGACCGAAAAACTAAGACAAAAAGTCCTTTAGAGATTTGCTCGTTTTTGCTTATTTTTAGAGAAAATCGCAAAAAAAGAAACAAAACAAGTTTTCATTTTTATACTAACTTATTTAAATTTATATTTATGCTATATTCTTTTTAATGTAAATATTGCTCAAAATGTTGTCCTCTTACTTCAATGCAAGCATTACATCTAGCACTCACTTGATAAATTGCAGCTTAACATTGTTCTGATGATATTTGGTGCACTGCATTTATGATTCTCTTAATTGCTCGCTTGAGTTGATTGACACCGAATAAAATTTCTGCTTCAAGGTTCCCCATACGAAGAAATCCATGGGTGTTATATCAGGTACTCTGGGTGGCCAAGGTACTACTCCTCCACGTCCAATCCATCGTTGTGGATAATTTATATCCAGTCAAGCTCGAGCAACTCTGCTATAATGAGCTGGACATCCATCGAGTTGGCACCACATTTCAATCCGCTGCTGTAAGGGAATGTCATCTAAATAATTAGAAAAGTCCCTCTCCAAAAAATGTGTAAATGTGATACCATTCAATCTTCCAGGTAAAAAATATGGTCCCACCAGTAATCCGTTCCAATTTCCAAGCCGAACGTTAATAGCAAATTCATGCTGAAACCTATTCTCTCTAATAGCAATTCCTCCTCTTGTAAAGGTAGCTTCATCGGTCCATATAATTTTTAATGGTAATAAATTATCATCGCGAATTTTGTCAAGAAACCAGTTACTAAAATTCAATCTCTTGACATAATCTTGAGGTAATAAATTCTGAGCTTTCAAAGTTCGCCATATTGCTTGCCGCGATATTGCTAATGCAGCAGATGCTCTTCGGATGCTAGTCTCAGGATTGTTATCGAAGTGGCATTGGCCACAATTTCTTCTCCGATAATCTGCTCTTATCTTTTATTTATTTTTATTTATTATCTCTTATAGCTCTGGGACAAAATTTCTTTGATTAACAATTCCTCCTCTTGTAAAGGTAGGTTCATTGGTCCATATAATTTTTAATGGAAATAAATTATCATCGCGAATTTTGTCAAGAAACCAGTTACTAAAATTCAATCTCTTGATATAATCTTGAGATAATAAACTATGTACTTTTTGAAGATAGTATGGGTAGCGATTATCACCATTCAAAGTTCGCCATATTGCTTGCCACGATATTGCTAATGCAGCAGATGCTCTTCGGATGCTAGTCTCAGGATTGTTATCGAAATGGCGATGGGCACCTAGCCTTGCTGTCACACACAACCCTTAAAATAAGTAACAAAACAATGGAAATAGTCACAACAGTTTAACAATGTAAATTGTGTACTTACTCAAGAGTAGATCATTGTTATACAGCGTGAGTACCTCTTAGCGTAAAAAAAAAAATGGGTGAAACTATCGGGGTATCGTTAGTTTATTCATCTTTGTATTGCTGTCGAATAGTGTTGGAAAATCATATTGCCTAACAGATTAAATGCTGTGAATTGCTAGGATTTATTACAAAATATCCTACCACAACTTCGTCCCGATATTCCTCCTGAAGTTCGGCAAAATATGGTTTTCCAACACCATGGTGCTCCTCCATATTGTTCTAAAGCAATACAAAAATAAACCAACGGTACCCTTATGGAAAGGTAGAAATGCCTTCCCCTGTCAAAACAAACTCATATGCCCTTAAAATTCATCTTAAAAAGTGGTGTTCTTCAACACCATCTGTATTCAGAAGATAACAGCAAACTTCAGATCTATGTTCTTAATCATTAGGTTTTAAACCTCACATTGAAAATCTAATAAAATTAATCCTAAATAATAATAATAAATAAATAAATGAAATAACATAAGATCCTTGGTTCTGGGGTCGTTTTACTGACAGTTTTCCTTTATTTTGTATTAAACCATATTTTTTAAATTAATTGCCTCTCCTATTGAGATTATTTTATTAGAAAACTAGTTCCGAATGCTAAACATTCATCTTCAGTTCTAAAAAAAAAAAAAAAAAAAAAAAAAAAAAAAAAAAAAAAAAAAAAAAAAAAAAAAAAAAAAAAAAAAAAAAAAAAAAAAAAAAAAATTGTATGTTTTAGAATTGAAGATGAATGTTTAGCATTCGAAACTAGTTTTCTAATAAAATAATCTCAATAGAAGTGGCAATTAATTCATCAATCCTAATCATATTTTTTTTCTTTGCTTTTTATTCCAATGAAGTTTATTTTGTTTAAAATTAATATTTCCATTAAGCGATTATCATAATGTCTTATTACACAAGTAACTGATTTGTATGCCAAATGAGAACAACGTGTTTTTCCGGATTTAAATGTGAATTTCTCCATAAAATCGAAACAAAATCGTTACTTTCAACATATCATTCGAAAGCTAATTAAATTTTCAAGTTTTTGTGAGATTTGAAGTTTTGTGGATAGTTTTTTCGAAAAATGGTGAGCGTTAAAGTAATATAAGACATTGTAACTTCCCTAAATAAGGTGAAGATCAAGCTGTTCTTTAGGTCACAAGTTTCTAAATTCAAGGTTACTTGTATTATAGGAAATTAATGCTAAATCTGAAAATGTGGTCAATGTTTGAAAAATATTTAAACAAAGTGGGGATATTACAGCTTTTATGGATAAAAACGTGTTTTCCTTTAAAAAAAATCTTTGATTTATTTATGACTATCTCCAACGGATTGGAATAAAAAGGTGCGATCTGCGGCATTTTTCTACATTTTTGATCTAGTTTCACCCTTCTTTTTTTTACACTAAGAGGTACTTGCCCTGTATTAATCCATAGTTTCATATTTTTAAAATGATAATATAATAAAATATATTCACTAACATTATTAATTATTATCAACCTAATTGGCAATTATGAGAGTAGAACTGGTTAACACGACAAATAGAATAAATAAAATCATATAGCTCAGCCTATTGATCAATTAGTCAATCAACTGATAAGGCGATTGTATCACTAGAGATTATGTCCATTATTGATAACGATAAAGTATTAACTAAACTGTCAAACTATGTGTAGCAGCATATCAGGAAACTGTTCCAACTATATATAGTCCACGGGTACTATCTTCAAATGCGTTCAATTTAAAAAATGCTGAGACGACCGATAACAGTCTATTCGCTCTTGATGCAGTGTTAATGTTTTTAGAAGCATAATCTGAATAAAAAAACTTCACGATTTCTCAAGTTTCCATGGCTGTATTAGAAGTTATGCCAATAAGCCCGAAAGAGAATAACGGATTGTAAAGTAAAAAATACCATCAATAAATTGCATAATAACAACTGTTTATTATAGATAAAAAACATTTTGTTTGTGAACAACGCGACAGTTCCTGTAGACCCAGGAAATAAGAAAGGAGGTGCATGCTTAGTACAATAAAAACAGTAATTAAGAAATGGACTGCATAAATTTCTTAAATTATAAATAGAATAGAATAGATAAAATGGAATAAAAGGCCAGCACCTATTTCATGAATAAGAAATGGCCTGCATGCTACTAATGAAATAGACAGTAATTTTATGCGAACGAAATAGTAGCTGGTGAACTGAAAATGAGATGTAAAATACTATAAAAATAACAGTCAAGAAATTTTAATAACTCATCGAGTCAATACTCCAAATATCTACAGTGGAAGAATGGGATTTTACAAAGAAATCAAGACAACCCACGGTCCTGAAGTGATGAAGGAACTTCAGAAACTCAACAGAAAACTGGCGAGTGCGAAGAATACAAGGACATTCCTACTTAAATGCAGGGCATGGTTATGAGAGCAATATAGTCTTGAAACGTTGCCAAAATAGTTTTTTTTTATTTGTTGACTGAACCTCAAGAACCTTACTTAACATATAATAGTAACAGTCAAGAAATTTATCCATATATGTATATAACAGGGTGTATATAAAAAAATGATCTTTTTTGAAACAAATATTTGTATTATTATTTCTTTGATATAAAATACAATTAATCCTCAAAGTATAGTCCATTGTCACCTACTGTCATTACCCATCTACTAGCCAATTGCACGATTGCTGATACCATTCCTTGGGATGGCTGTCAAAGAACTCTTGGACAGCATTTTCAACTTCCGCAAAATTATCAAATTTTTTCCCTTGAAGAAAATGGGCCATGATCGAAACAAGTAGTAATCCGAAGTAGTAATCCCATGAAGTTCTGTAAATTTTTCTTTGGTTCGACTGCTGATTGTTGAGGAGTAAGTTCGTGAGGATCCAGTCTACAGGTCTTTTTCACCTTCCCCATGGAGAGAAGATAGCGACAAACAGTATCTTTCGACACACCACACTCCCTGGCAAGTTAGCGATTACTTGTGGACAGATTTAACTCAACATCTTCCTTCAGAACCTCATCAATATCCATTAATGGCCGCCCGGAACCCCTCTTCTTTTCCAACGTCGTATCTCCACTTATAAATTTTTCAAACGCGCAGTGCGCTCTTCAAGGACACCTTCACCTTCATATTTAATCATCTCACGAGTTGCTTCACTCGACTTGTTATCTCTTAAAATTACGAGAATTTCGTAGGACACTGTCATGTTTCTTCTTTGACTGAGGCTGAACTGAGGCTTTTTTTTTTTTAAGAAGTCCAGTGTTATATTATAATTAAGCTTAGAGAATGTTCTAAAGGTATTATTAAGTATTGGTAAATAATAAATAGTATTAAGATATTTACAGACTTTCCCTGATAGTACTTTCTACTTATTTGAGGCTACAAATATACGTTTATTGAATGAAAAAAAAGTGGATAAAATTCGATTAATTTTTAGGCCAATTGACTTTGTATAATTTTAAAAAACCCATAGTAGAAAAAAAATCCTAAAAAAATAGGAAATCTCCTTGGTTCTCATCGAAATACTTGAGTATTTATTGGAGCCGATAACGGCTAGTAATATCGTTAGGGACAATATGAAGCTAATAAATCCGTAGCGTCTGTTATAGCCTTATAGCCAGTGGGTGTTACATAGACCGACCATCGGGGGGGGGGAGGTCTAGACCATAAGGGCGATATGAAGTGGCCTCCCGAAACAGAGGACGTGAGTTCGGCCTCGCCCTGGAGATTATGTTTTCAGCAATTCCGCCGTTCCAGCGATCGTTCATCTTCTCCAGGGAGGATTATATCGACATTGGGGAAGTGTATCAGCTCCGTATGTCCGGAAGAGACACATATTGTCGGTTTATAGGGCAACTAAATGTCCCCGATGACCTCAGAGTAAGATTAAGTCCTCATAAATCTTCGAGTCCTTATTTCGGTGAGCTTAATGATCTATGAAGGCTGTAAATGGCTCTCCGAACTATTGTTAATTTGTGATATTCGATCCAAAAACAATTTATTCTTAGCTGCATTAGAACATTGATAGAAAAAAAAAATCTGAGATAGCGAAAAATCATAGAAGTAGCGCATCACTTCCTATTGACTCATTGAATAAACTGAATCATCCTGTATAGTTTGAAGATTGTCTCTTTAATAATATTATATATACGTCAACTTACTACGCCTTAGATTAACGATAACAAAAATAACACTAATTGATATAGTTGGTTACATAGGTTACGATGTAGAAAAGACAATCTAATATCATCACAAATATATTTAGCATTAACGGAAATAAGGGACCAACATAAAACATTCAGTTACCCTGTTTTTTTTTATTTTTTCGTTATCTAAGGTAATAGTAATTATTACCAATTGACTATTTAGAAGAAATCATTTGCGATAACGAATTGGATAGGCTTACTACAACGGAAGACAAGATCTTCAAATTATAAAAACTAAATTTCCTTAACTAATTGTAAGTAATGCAGTAGTAAGGCCAATGATTTTATATAACATGGAAACAACAAATCTCTCAAGCCCAGGGAAGTTTCTGAAGACCGAAAGGAGGACATTAAGAAGATTTTATAGGCCTAAAATATCGCAAGGAAGCAACAGGCTGAGATAAAATAGAGAAATATTCGAAAGGATGAAGAACAGTTATGAGGAAAATACGACTGAGCATCAACGGGTACATAGTTATATTTGATAATATATTCCACCTGAAAAACAGGTGTGGTTATTTAAGCAGATGAAAGAATAACTCAAAAAGAGACTTGAAATCACTGGCGGAACTGTCTGGATATAGAACTAACTTAAAAACAGTTCTTGTGGAAGAGAGAACTAGGGCGTGGGTGATAGACGGAATATAGAAGACAGCAGTCAGAAAGAATTAAGGATTATTAAAAGAAGGAATGAGCAGGTCATAAGAAACTAATTATTATCATCGTGGTCCTTTGTGTGCTGGTTGGAAAAAAAAAAAAAAAAAAAACAATATAAAAAAATAAAGAATTAAATTAAATTTAAAAAAAAATAAAATAAAAAATAGATATTACCGATATAGGTTTTTTATAAATTATAGATTATTTTATTTTTATTTTTAAAATTACAAGTACCTTTTAGAACAAAATATTTATTGTTTTATCTAATATGTTATTATGTTTCATTAGTGGGTTCTACACACCCAGAAAAACCTCATTCTCCTTTTCCCGGTAGTTCAGATTTTTATGTTTTGTTGGAATGGCAGTACACAATAATATATTTATAACATCTCTTGTCGTGGGAGTAGAAATCCAGGTAATGTAACTTAATGGACGCAGAGAAGGTTTCAACAAAAGCTTCCATTATCAACATTGCTCTGCGGCTGGTGTTTCATGGGTCAGCTCAGCTCTCAGAAGCTTTCGGCCAAGGTAAATATTTTGTATTATTCATACCTAACCAAATATCTGTAATAAAAGGAAACATGATAAAGTTTTTAGGTATAACTTTTTTTTTAATTCTTAAGTACACTTTAATAATCCTATAAAAATGGGGTGGTTCCGAAACGGATTCGTAAAATAAATATCTTCCCACTTTAGGATCAAAATATGTTCGTAACCTATAATAGGAGAATATAAGTAGACTCAAATAAAATACAAAAACAATTATATTAGAAATTAAAATTAATCGGCTGTGATGGAAAAAAAATGGCATATGCTGTATAGAGTATGTGTTTTAATGTAAATAGTACTAATAAAACGTTATGCATTTAATTAATGCCATACAATTTGCTTTAACTATTTGTAGATATTTACAACTTTACACATTATATACAAGTAAATATGTGGAAAATGATTACAATGACATATCAATAACATTTAATGAACTAATCACTAGTAGCTCTTCAATAAAAGTTCTACAGTAGAAGGTCTTTTGGCCATCTTCTTTTCAGACGCATCAAAGGATGATTGGGAATCGAGCTTGAGGCAAGTTGGGAGACTAGTGGATTCGAGTAGGTATGGAGTTTAGTATTAAAGGATAAGGATCTGGTTTGGGCCAAAGCAGCAACATACGGAATATTCAGATCTTTATTAATAAATTTGTTTGTGAAATAATAAAGAGCATTGAGGATCTTAAGAAGGGTTTTGGATTGTAAGGATTAGATACGAGAAGAATTGGAAGGTTTAGTGGAGCCTCAATGTTCTACTCCGTATGTCCAAATGGGTTTAATTACTGTCCTGTAAAAAAGTCTTTTATAATTTATTGGGAGCTTTGAACGAGCAGTTTCTTGTCTTTTAAGTCTGGTGTGTGGGCTTTAATGATCTAGATGTAAAAGAATTCGTGGTGTGGTTGGACAGTAAGGATATTCTAGAAACGTTAATACAAATTTGAATGTCTTACATGCTTCAGTTTTTTCTTATTTTTTTTCGTTTTTCTAAATCCTTTTTTAATTAAGAGCAATTTCAATTGAAGTCATTTTCCTAATTTTAAGAAAAATTAAATCGTTTTATTATCACGGTACTTACCAATGGCAACATACTGCAACCCCTTGTATTTCCTATATACGTTGATAAAACGTTAATTTTGACTTTAATTTCACAAGGGATCTTGTAATTATCGGTCAATGCATTAAAAGAGAGATGTCAAAGTGAATTATCATTTGCATTCAATTTGCTGTAACCATCTAATTAATTATAGCCACGTAATCGACATTAATTAAAAATAACAATATTATCCTCTTAAACAATTTACTTCACTGAATTAATTTACTGCAGTTAGTAATCGATGCCAATTTAGAAGTAATTTTTTTTTTTTATATTAACTATTTGTTCGTCTTTTTTTTCTGTCGAAAAATTGTGAATAACATTTGAAATATCTTATATTTTCAGCTATATTTAGGTCATCCTTCTTCTTTCTGCTTTTGAAAACATCGAACCTGCTAGTAGTTCCAATGCCAAGTAGGTATATATTTTCTATATTTTAATTCAGCTATTTGAAAATTGAATACTTATTGAATATTTAATGTATAAAAAATGGTTAAATATAGGCACAATAACAATAAATAAAATTCAGAGTATAAAGCTTTTTTCAATTTTTTTTTTCCAATCATCTTCTAATAGAGTAAAAGTTTTATGGTTCCTAAAATCATAAAGTTCATACTTCCTTCTACATTAGATGGGCTTAAAGATGAAGGGAAGAGATAATGGAAAACAAGAGAAGATGTAGCGAACTTTGAGATAAGCGCAACGAAAAGCAGATGACAACAAGATAGGTAGACTAAAATGACAATGCTTTGTTGATCTTAACAAAAGTCATATGAAACATATATGACTATAAACCATATTGTGGCTCAACTGTTTATATGATCCACTGTTTGTAATTTATGGTACTTTGTTATGTTCTCCAACCCTCCTTGAGTTAATACATATTGAATAAAATAGAAAAATAATTTTATTCTGGGACAAAGTCCCTTAAGAATAACAGATAAGTGCAGGTATAAATAAATTAAATCTGGTCGGAGACATAATGAGATAAAAAAAAAATAAAGAAAAACAATAATACAATAATGACACTATGTACATAGATGATAGTTGAATATACAGAAAAGAAAATAAGATAACATTCTACAAATTAGAGAAAATAAAATGGAATAAGTACAAATAAATAAAATAAAAAAATCTGTTAGTACAATGATTAGATTTGTATATGCAATATAAGTACCTAATGTTATATTCATATAAAGTGAAATTTGTATTAAATAGAATCTTAACTATGCAACAACTGAACCCAGAAATGCAATAACAATTTTTGACTAATTAGGTAGATAGTTAGCAAGCGTCAGCTTGGGTGAGAAGGAGGTATTGAAAATATAAGTATTTGAATGTTTTCAGGGATTTAGCTTGTCTGATGTGAGGAGGAATGGAGTTCCAGAGGACTGGTGAGCGGAAGAGGAAGGAGCGTTGGAATGTTGAAGTTCTATGGGATGGGGTGTACAGATCAGAAAGACGGGATCTTGTATGTATTAAATTGACTGCAGATCTTAATTGAAGCATCTTGTAAATATAAAAAGGTTGAAGGGTATTGATAATTTGGTACAGGGATGTTTCATGGAAATATTGTCTACGGATAAAGCCAATTTAGTTGGGTGTAGAGTTGGATACCTGTTAGCGCCTCGGACTACCAAAGACAAACCTGACGAAGCAGTTTATGATTCGCTTAAATCTGTCCTCGAGAACCGTCGAGAGGCCATCGTAAACAAGACAATAATACAATAATGACAAATATATGTTGGCATGCATGATATGATTATTTGAATCGAAAATGAATGCAATATATAAAGGTATAAAATAAATAAACGAACGGTATCACTAGTTCGTGATTATGAGTTATAATACAACTCATAAAGGATCATGGTTTCTGTAATGAAGTATTGATTTAAGATCAACGGTTATACAAGGATAATAATAATGATCAGAAACCAAGCTGAATAGCCAGTTTTTCCCAAAATTCAGGGCACTCATTGTATAGAGACTGGGTATTCCCAAGATGGTCTCTTTTTTTTTTTTTTTTTTTTTTTTTTTTTTTTATTCTTTATTGAAAATAATTACATAAAGCCAAATTAGGCTAATAAAAACATAGTTACATGTTTGGATACACATCCCTCTCATGTAAAATAGTTATTAATATGGAGGAATCTATAAACAAGTAAATAATGCAAATTTGATAAAACAGTAGGAAAAACTAAAAAAAAAACCTACACAACAAAATTAACAATGCTACTTCAATTTACAATTATAGTTAATTTTATGAATTATAATAAATAAGAGTTAAATTATAATCTAAGCCAAATACTAAAGATGATAATACACAACTTATAATTACAAAATAACTTGTAGTAAGACTACTTATGTGCTATAATACAATATCAAACTTATATTCATAACTTTAGGTGTAAAAATGTTTACCCTACTGCTAATTTATTTTTAATTATTTTTTATTTTTATTTATTTATTTATTTTTTATTTTTATTTATTTATTTATTTTTTATTTTATTTTTTTTTATTTATTTTATTTTTTTTATTATTATTATTATTTTTTATTTTTTTATTTTTTTATTTTATTTTTTTTTTTTTTTAGTCTTTAAGTAATATGTGTTTTGTCCGTTTGTGTTTGTATCTTTTTTAGAGTTTTCTTGTTGTAATTACCTATTTCTTGGATATATGGGTTTTCAGATATAGCAGTTGATATGAAAAATGAGTTTGTTTGGGAGTGAATGTGTTGTTTGATTGTGGGAAGATTAAGATCAGTGAGCATAGTGGCAATTCTTGTATATTTGGGGTAATTATTTATGATTCTCATACAAATATTTTGAATAATTTCCAGTTTTCTGTAATTTGTATTGCATGTATTACTCCAAACAGGTGAGGAGTATGTTATCATAGGTCTGATTACGGATTTATAGAGTATTAATTTGTTTCTATTGGATAAATTAGAGTGCTTATTGAAGTAAGGGGACATTTTACTGATCATATTTTTTATTTTGTTACATTTTTTATTTACATGTGCTGTAAATGTGAGGGATCGGTCTAATTCTACGCCAAGATATGCTACTGATTGTGTCCAAGGGATATGATCGTCATCTATAGATATATAGTGGTCTATTGTAGGTCTGCGTTTTGTGAAAATTATTGCTGTAGATTTACTTTGGTTAATTTTGATTTTCCATTTGTTGTAGTATCTGTTAAGTTTTTTAAATACGGACGATAAACGGTGGGCTATGGTATCAATCCTGTATGAGCTAGTATATAGGGCGGTGTCATCAGCAAATAGGGATCTTTCAATTGATGGGATACTGGGGAGATCTGATAGATAAATGTTAAAGAGAGTGGGTGAAAGGCATGAACCTTGAGGAAGTCCAGCTGTTATTAGGTGGGTAGATGAGGAGGAATTATTAATTGTAACATATATTGATCTATTGTCTAGGTAGGAATTTATGAGGTGGATTATATAGGGTGGGAATTTGTATGTAATGAGTTTGTAAATCAGTCCAGAGTGCCAAATTTTGTCAAATGCTTTTTCAATATCAAGGAGAAGCATACCTGTGTGTCTCTTTTCGTTAAAACCTTTGGTTATGAAGTCAGTCAGTCTTGCTAATTGTGCAACGGTTGAATGTTGTGCTCGAAATCCGAACTGATCATTTGGAATCAGGTTATGAAGGGCTGTGTGTTGTTGAATCCTTGATAGTAGAATTTTTTCAAATATTTTAGATATTATATTAAGTAGACTAATTGGCCTGTAATTTTCAGCTTCTGATAAGTTTTTGTTTGGTTTCGGAATGGATATAACTTTAGCTATTTTCCAGGAAGAGGGGTAGTAATATAAACGGATTATACTGTTGTAAACTTTAGTTATAAAAAGATGGATTTTTTGCTTATTTTTTTTATTACTATTGCGGGTATTGAATCTTGACCAGCTGATTAAGATGGTCTCTCGACCCAAGTCGCTCCTCGGCTAAACCAAAAAAAATCATCCTTTTGCCAGTATTATAAATTATTTTAATTAACAATTAATGATTATTCGAAATAAACAAAGTTGAGAGAAATAAAGGATTTCAAACATGACTTCTTTCATGCAAACCAATATAGCTCCAAAATGGTAGGTCCTAGCGACAAACGTAATATATCGAACCACGATATAGCGAATTCCTTGATAAATCGAAGTTTTTCTATTCCTCTTGAATCTGCCTATCATTCCTTTGTTATTTTTACCTCTACGTATCGAAGGAGTGATTAAGAAGACCTCGATATATCGAATTTTCGATGATTCCTAAGCTTACACCGCGCCTCTACAGAACGAAGTTTTTATCGGAAAACTTTTATAGATCTAAGTCGATTTGTTAAATAAGTAGAATTTAGGATGATCTAAGATTCTACGAAGGATTAACCGTAACTCCCATCCTGACATTTGTTTCCGGTTTATTTCAGTTTCTAAAAAAACAATTATGCGATACGTTTCGTTTTCTGTTGTTCCACAATATTTTTTTTTTTGTTCTCGAAAATGGTAAAGCGTAAAACCCTTTCGTATGAAGAAAAATTGAAAATTATTCAAGCCGTAAATGCCGGGGTTGGCAGAAAGTGCGATATTGTAAAAAAGTTTGTAATACCAGCGAACAACTTATACACAATTTTGAAAAATATGCTATAGTATGAAAATCAATCTTTTTCACTATTAAAGAGATTAAAAGGGCCCGAGCTCCAAGAAATCGATTTAGAAAAAGTGTCGTTTTCAGGTAGACAAACTGATATTTCAGATTTTTTCCTAAGGTTCTCTTACATTTTTCACAAATTCAATAATTATTCATCTATTATTATTATTTCAGTAAAATATGTACATATTTTCTATTTAGTATTTTACATTGAGTATTGTATTATAAACCTCTTACCTCTATATGTCGAAGTCAGTCAGAAATCACCTCAATAAATTGAACCTCGATATATCGAAATCCTCGATAGCTCGAAGTTTTCTTGTTTCCCTTGAGGTTCGTTATATCGAGGTTCCACTTTATAACAAAAACTATTCTCCATTAAATTTCTGATAAAAAAGCATTGGTTAAATTTTAAATCCAAGCAACACCTATAGAGCTTGAGCGCGTTAAAATGTTATAATATTTTAAGGTAAAAAATAAGGGTAACGGTCGGGTTAAGAGGAGGCAGCAAACTGCCTTGACCAGCGCTACACCGACCAGTTCGATCCTTACGCTTCACTTCGAGTTTACATTTATCGATAGCTCTTTCCTATAACCTCACATGTAAACAATCACTTCTACAGTTTCAACTTGGATTGTGTTGTTTAGTTTGTTATATTGATATTTAGTCTTCTTAAATGTAAATAACTGAAACATAAGTTAACAACATGAGTTTCATAAAGGATTAAGTGTTTTATCAATTCATGTTTTCTTATTCCCTCTTATCTGATGTGTAAAAGTGTAACAAAACTTAAGAACATTAATTTGTACATGGATTTGGTGTTTTATATATTTTTATTTGTTGTATCGATTTAAGTGATAAAATTTCAGTATGCTTATTTTGTGAATGCATTCTTTGTCATCCATAATACTTATTGCCCTAAAGTGAGACAGATTGTATAATTATTTCAATAAAACATATCAATCTAAAAATAAATGTGAGAAAGTATATCATAGGTTTCATATTTTCTTATTTCTACTTCCCTTAAGAAAATATAGCAGAAATTAACATCATCACTTTCAACTAGGATTCTGTCTTATAATGGATTATAACATGGAGAATAGACAATGTTAAAATAATCACAAATTAAGAGGTAAATGACAGGTTACTATATAATTGTAAAACTGTTGGTATAATGTTATAGATTAAAGTGTTTTAAAAAAAATTTAGAAGCCTGATGATGGAGCATTGTCTCGGAAACATGTAGCTACAAATGTTAAATAAATAGGAGTTATGACAAATAAATACTTAAGGATTCTGTCTTTTAAATATTTATAATTTGTTATTTACAATTAATTCCCTCACATCACAAAGTTTATCAAGAATTAACATTACTGGTGGTTTAGCATTATATTAATTTTCATTTAATTCCAAATTGATTTAGTGTCTTATATTTTGAAATTTTATTATTTCCACTTCATTATTTTCATATTTCACATTTTATTATCATAAGGTAAACAGAAGTTAATATTACTTTGAACAGGGACTTAAAGTTTCTCCGTAAATAAATGAGAATAACCTTCCCCCTATAAAAGTAGTGACTAAAACATCGAAATAAATCGGAAGAAGGTAAGAATCGATAAAAGGTATTCTCGGCGGGCGTAGGAGCTGCCTCCTCTTAACCCGACCGTTACCAAAATAAGTTACAAATGGGTTGCTATAGCGACGCTTTTCGTAACAAAAAAACTATAGCCAAAATACATGGGCGTGTATGTCAAAAGTAAAAATCTATGGCAAAAGCAGTAACTCTTTGCCTTGGTAAACAAACATACTCTAGGTTACTTATTTATAAACAAATTGCAGACATTCAATGCACGATTTCCTTTCTAAATTACTATTCCCTTTATTATCCAAATACACAACTTGCTTCGAGTGTTCCTCAAGGAAATCAGTATTCAGTGGAGGAACAAGGTCCCGGATACAATAGTGCCACTTTACTGTGTATTTATCTCTCTCCCGGTGTCCTGGTAAACAGAACCAATCTCCGATAGTGTTCTCCGCCTTTTAAGGCTGAATAGTAAAGCCAAAGATCGCTTCTTTAAAAATAGCAAGCAACAGAAGTAGAAGGTCGAGATTTATACCGTGAGTCTAAACAAAAAAAATAAAAGTTGACAATGGGGATGGGTACAATACAAGATACTTTTTATTATCGATAATATCGATATTTTTCTTTCGATAGTCCGATATTTTTAAATCTATAGTTATTTAATATGTCGCTAAGTACCTTACGATATATCTTTATCTCTATATTATAAATATACAACAGGGGAGGTTTTAAATGTTATATGATTTTAATGCTACTTTTCCAATTTTATGTAGATTAGCTAGGAAACATGTTGCTACTCATTCCACTTCAATACCAAAAGAGCGATTAATTTCTAGAACAGGGCGAACAATCCCACCCACAAGGTACCTTGTACCTTAAGGCTCAAGTAATATAGGTGACAAAAAAACCCATTTTCACAATATGTACAATGAACATTTATCACATTATGGAAGTGGAATTAAGAAAATATCAATATAATACACGTAATATAATATTATAATAGTATAAGATATATAATATAATCTTACAATCCAATTTAAAACTATAGAAATGAAAGTTTAAAGGTAAAGTTTTAAGAAAGAGCTAGCAATAAATGTTAAACTAAAAATAAAACATCGGAATCGATATGCAATGATACGGGTTTGATGAAATCGATGGAGCAGTGGTTCGATTTCGTCACTTGAATTAACTAAAACGTTAAAATAAACAGGAAAGCTGTGTAGCGTGGTGTGAAAATTTAAAATGGTATTTCTTAAATTAAAAAAAGTCACGATAAATCGATATATGGCTATTTAGAACTCAAAAAATTGTCAAAATGGAATAGCAATATTTATTTGTCTTACCATACCCATCCATAGTCGACATCGATTATGTAATATGTAATCTTTTCTACCAAAATATTAACTACGCAGTCCAATTTAAGAACAATCAATAATGCTTGTCTTTTGGAAACGCGTGCAATAGGGAGTATCCAAAAATATAATAAACGTCCCAATAAATATTGAATTTATTAGTTGATTTTATTTTCATGAAAAAACACAAAAATATCATAACTTTATATTTTTAAAAGATCCCTTTTCATTTTATTACTTTTATTTGCTTCATTTTAGCATTGAACATTTTTTTTCCAAGTAATCTCAGTGGTACCTTCAATTTGTAATCAGATTATCGAAAATCAGAACGGGAGTATGTTAAATATATTTTTTATTGCTCGAATCAATTACATGTCAGTAATTCTTATCAAATAAAAATATCTTAAATTTATGTCGAAATAATGAACTATGCCTATGCAATGAGGACAATTAATTACATTAGGGAACACGATTATGGTAGAAAAAAAATTAACGAACAGAACCACTGAGTGAGTACCACACACGCGAAAATAAGCTGCCACCTGAGTGTGAAAAATGAGGTTAGTAGTGGAAGTATTGTGTGCATGCTCTTGGACAATTTATATTGTCACTGGCAAGGGCGCTGTATTTCATTGGCTTCGTGATGTCTATATAGTATGTAAGAGCAGCTATATACAAAATGTATATATATACAGGGTGTTCGGAAGATCGTTGGTCAAAAAATTATCTCGGGTAGGGAGGTTCATTTTAAACCTATTTAAGGTCACTTACTTATGAACAAAGTCTCACGGTTTTTTTAAAATGAATTTCAAATTGAGAATTGAGAATTGTTTTCAAGACAACTTATTCAAAAAATCAATGCCATCAATTTATTTTTTGAGCAATAAAAAAAAACTAAAAAAAAACTAGATGTGCTGCGTGCCAGCAGAGTATTAAATAGAGAAGTTTTTAAATCAATTTGGATTTGGCTGTTGCGCTTACTTTTATTTTTATTGAACCTAAACTTGAAGTTCATAATTTTTATTTTTGCCTTTGACCAGATTTAACGATCTCCCGTTTTTTTGGTATTTGTTTTATGCACCATATCTTTTTTATTTTACATGGAAAATGTATTAGTAATTACAGGGAGAAAAATGGCGTTGATATATCAGTAAACAACGGAGTTATAATGCATAAATGTTTGGATTTGGCCATTTTTACAAAAAAATTCATAAAAAAAAAAACCGTAAGACTTTGTATAAAGGTAAGTGACTTTGAATAGGTTCAAAATGAACCTCCCTACCCGAGATAATTTTTTGGCCAACGATCTTCCGAACACCCTGTGTATATATATAATACTAAAATAAAGTAGTAGACCTCCTATTAGTAAATGGATACCCGCACAGACTCATTTGCAATATACTAAAACTAACAAATACTCAACATAAACAACATGAAATTAACAATAAAAGATATTACACTATTCCATACACACAAACACTATCAGAAAGACTCAGAAAAACACTCACAAATAACCATAAAACCGACAACACTGTCACATTCAAAAATACTTCTACCATAAAAAAATTATTCCCCAAAGACAAAGATACAGTTAAAGTATAATTACGGTCTAATGTAGTTTACGAAATACAGTGGGGAAATAGTTGTGGCGTCTTATTTCGGTAAATCAGAACAATATCTCAAACGACGTTTTTATCTACATAAATACAATTGCACGTCTATAACTAAAAACCCGAACAAACCTGACCAAACAGTTCTCACCACACATTACAGGCAAAAAAAACATTATTGTTAATTTGATTCCCCCAAAATTATTCACCATGAACAAAATAATTTTAAAGAAATATTAAAGAAATGATTAAATGTAAAAATCGCGCAATAAACAAAAAATCAAACGTCCTAAATTTCAACACATGCTATTCCAATTTAATGCATTCAAAATAATGCTATACTTTTATAATAATATATATAGTATAAACCAATAACCATTGATCCATTTATATATCACACAAAATACGGAAATTCTATCTACCTTCACCTGTGTAAACCAAAATTTAGGAAATTGCCATCCCTAACCTTTTATTCCGAAATTCCCCAGTTCAGTTGTATAATAGTATTGTTATATTTAGTGTTAGGTACCAATAGAATACCCACCAGTAACATTGTAAGTAGTTTCATACTCCTCCATATTTTGTTATTATGTGCAGTATATATTCTAACGCAAGTTTATATATATTTATATTTTAGCTAACTTTATGTTTTGAAATAACTTGTGTAATTTATATAATTTTATTGCAACCTGTTTTTTTCACTGAAGCGTATGATTATGAGAGCAATATAGTCTCGAAACGTCGCCAAAACAGTTGTCGCCAAAACAGTTGTTTTATTTATTTGACTGAACCTCAAGAACCTTATTCAACATATATATATATATATATATATATATATATATATATATATATATATATATATATATATATATATATATATATATTACACATACATAAACACACACGCATCAATTTGAGAGTACATTAACGCTATCATGTGATCCATCACAACAGTAATCTGTTATAAATTATACACCTTATGACACGATCTAACTAATAATGTATTCCAATATGTTAATCAAATGAATCATAACCTACTTGCAACGTCAGGGTATAAATGATATATGGTACTGATTACATAGGCTTTATCTATTTTGAAATATATATGAAACGTAATGTTTAATCTTGTAGTTTTATAATGTGAAGATATGCTTGTGATTTTTCTAGGCTGGGAAAACAATAGACAATAGATATAATTTGTAGATTTTCCGAACTAACATTCTGAAATAAAAGGATCCAATTAATTAAATTAATAATTACTAACTTACCTACTGAAACCTGTTTGGACACAACGCTTCGCAGATATACGGAACAACTAAAAATACACACATTAACAAAATCCAAATCTTCCGGAAAAAACATTCAGGACAATCACAAAATCACGCTGATACGTAAGCATTTTAAATTTACGTTATGACCTTCGTATGAAAACATTTAAGAAGCTAATACGAACCCACTAAAAACCATTCCAAGAAAAATTACATAAACATCCTAATACACTTATAAACGACATGACCACAATAAATATTTCAGCCAACACCCAGGGAAGGCTAAAAAAGAGCTGGATGAGAGACCTCTCAGATTAAAATAAAATAAATAACAAGAAAGAAGGTACCGCTGGGTTCCGCTCCCCCTCGGGTTCCGCTCCCCCTCGGGTTCTGCTCCCCCTCATGCCTTTCACGCCGTGTACATTCACACAACAAATTCACTAATTGTCTATATTGTAATAGACAGGTGTGAATAAAGAAATAAAATAAATAAACAAAAACATTAAATTAAAAATTAATGATTATTCGACGTAATCGAAGTTTAGAGAAATAAGGGGTTTCGAACTAGTGAAGGGCCGTTCCGACTAAGAAGTGGAATAAGATGTTCCGTTCCACGAATAGAACCATTTTTCGTTCCGTTCCATTTTTCGTTCCACGTTAGTTTGGATAGCCTTCTACACGGCTAGTCAAGGGCCGTTCCGAGTTAAAATTAGAATGAGAATTTACTGCCTGTTCCACTTTTCGTTCCACGTCAGTTTTACTAACCTACTACCTATGTACCAAGCATTTTTGTTTACATACCTTTTGTGACTTCGAGCTGTTAATCTCCTCCTTCTGTTTTAGAATTAAAAAAATTTATGGATACTAAAATATTCAGTAGGTTTAAATAGCTGATGTATACTTTTAAAATAGTTTTATTCAATCAAGAATTTAATTTTTGGAGGAGGGGGGAAGTTAGCTTAAGTATAGTGCACAATTGAGCGAGAATTTTCCAACTACATACATTGGTTCCTTGGCGTTGGTTTTCGTTCCATGTGGAACGAACAATTTGGGGAATGCTTTCGTTCCAAACCGGTTCAAATCTGGAACCACTTCCACATTCAATCACTATTTCGAACATGACTTTTTTTCATTCAAACCAATATAGCTCCTATCCGGTAAGTCCTAGCGACAAACGTTATATAACAAAAATATTTTTCATTAAATTTCTGATAATGAAACTTTTAGCAAGTTTTCGATCCGAGCAACACCAACAGAACTAAAGCGTGTCAAAATTTTGCAATCAGAGGTAAAAAAAAATACGTTACACCAAAAAATTATAGCCCCAGCCAAAAGACATGATGATGATGATGATCCGTGGCGCTACAGCCCAGCGTGGACCTTGGCCTCCTCTCTTTTTTTTTATGTTTTTTTTTTTTTTAGAAGTTTCATAATAATGGTAGTTTTAAGGGGAGCAGGTTATTGGCCTGCTGTCCCCGAGTCAGGTAAAGGGGCTGCCTCCTCATAGCCTCCTGACAGGCTGCCGAGTTGCCTGGCTTTAGCCTACCTTATCAGTGCCGAGCCCACCGAAGAGGCGTTACCCACCTGCACCACGGGGAGGTACCAAGCAACCCTTGCTGACACCTTCGCTTCCTCACCCATGGGGACTGGCCATAAGGGTGATTCCACTACTGTGCAGAGAAGGGGACACTGCATAGTGCCAACCATCGGCAAAAGACATAACCACGTCCAAAATAAACATTAACTTGTTATTATTACCTTTCCTCACATTTCTTATTTGATCTAATTTTATAAAAAGAAATAAGACATCAATTTGATTAATAAACATATTTTAATCCACGGGTCCGAATTTCACAAGGCCACTGTTATTATAAGCAAATTTAAGTTAATATGTCAAACAAATAAAACTAACATGAAATTTCTAATGATGTTCCCTCCAGCATTGTATTCCATTATAACTTGTGGAATCAATATTCTTTATTTTTGTTTGTTTCCTTTGATAATATTTTTTGAATTAATTTCTTTTAAAAAAACAATATGATCTTTTTTTTTTTTTTTTATTAATATTAGACTCAAAAAATTTTAAAAGATACTGTAGACATTTAAAAAATATTGTAATTATTAATAGTTATCATCTAAACAGAGAAATGCTGAATAAAACAATAAAATAATTTAGAAACTTGCAAATTCTAGAAATTAATTAAAAACACTAAAAAAATTAAAAATAAAAAAAATAGAAAATTGGCTCCCTTGAGCCCATGAGAATAACATAGAACATGTTTTAGGGGTTGCCCCCTTGACTGTCAATGATAGTCATATCGTCGGTGACATTGCTAATTCTGTTATGTGATTATATTTTTAATTTATTTTGAGGTTATGTAAATGAGTCTTTTGTAATTAATTGGAAGGTATGAACGTTTGCAAAGTAAATGTTGAAGTAGACCAAAATGACGGGCAGTTTCTTGTCCTTTTAGTCTTGTATGTGGCATAATAATCTTGAATTAGGAAAATCGATGTGATCTCAAAATGTCTCAATAATGCGAAGAACCCTGGTCTTTTTCTCTTGAAAAATAGCACCAAATCGACAGTAAAACTTTTCAAATTATAACAGCAATTGAAAATCCTTTGAATGAAAAGGTTAATACTATATGATGGACAGTTAAAGGTCAGCATCGTATTATCAAAGAAAACTTTAACATATTTTTATTTTTTTTATTCAGAAACGTCACCGGGTATATGATTATTTTTTATGATTGATCATTATCTAATATTATTATTTTTTTTAAATTTAAAAACAATTCTGAAACGACAAGAAACTGCCCTTCTTTACAGACTACTTCAACATTTACAAGACAAGCGTTCAAAGCTCTCAATAAATTATAAAAGACTTTTTTACAGGCAGTAATTATACCCATTTGAACATACGGAGTAGAACGTTGAGGCAACACTAAACCTTCCAATTCTTCTCGTATCCAACCCTCACAATTAAAAATCCTTTATGTTCCATATGTTGCTCATTTAGCCCAAACCAGATAACTATCCTTTCATAGTAAGCTCCATAACCACTCCAATCCACTAGTTTCTCAACTTGCTTCCGACTCCATTCCCGATAATCCTATGAGTCGCCTAAAAAGAAAATGGCCTAGAAACCTTCTCGTGTGGAATTTTTATTGAAGTGCTACTGATGAATAGTTCTTTTAAAGTTTTGACATGTTATGGTAATTGTTATCAACACATTTACTTGATGTATATATTTTGTACAGTTGTAAATTTCAAAAAATTTATAAAAAAAAAAATTAAAAAGCTTATATGCTGTGGCTAGAGGAAAAAGAAAAAAAAACAGAGGAGCTATTTATTGGATATTGACAGAATAATTTACCAAATAACAAATGTTAATTGAAACGTCAGTTGAAATTTATGATACTGCTACGATTACCTGTAACATGTGACCTTTAACCTTATATGCAATTTGAAAGAGCCCTATCAGATGTTGAAGAACTTGTAACCCATCGAGGACGGTATAAATTGAAAGGGTAAAGGCACCATTTAACCGCTGACCTTTATTCTAGTGAATACTGAGTGCCTTGGGAAACACTACCGCTTCCAAGATCGGGTGACTTTTTTCCTTTGAGTCAAAGGATAGAGGATGAATGCATATATCACAAAGTGAGTGAGTATATTTTAAACCTTAACTTTTTCCTAATGTATACCATGAATTTAACTTTCAGAATCACAAACAATTAAATAATTCCGTAAAATTAGTGAAAATAAATTTTATCTATATAATCATCGATTTATAGTAATATAAATATATAATTAACAGTAAAGGAAATGAGATAGTCAATTTCTTTTATTAACAGTAATTTAAAACTGAATTTAAAAAATACATCTAATAAATATGCGGTATACAATGAAAATCAGGACGATTAAAAATTGTAGAGGAACTACCCGTTGGTAGTACCATAATGAAATATCTGCAATAGAAGATCCCAAAGCCACTTTCTTTTCAGAGGCCTCTGAGGAATGCCCGGAATGGAATGGGAAGCAAGTGGTGTAACACGTGGATTTGATTGAGTATTAAGTTTATTATGAAAGGAAAGGTATTTCGTACGTGCCAAATCGGCGACATATGGGATATTAAGGTCATTTGTGAAAAAGCAAGGAGCATTAAGGATTTTTCAAGGGATTGTGGATTGTGGTCAAAAAGTATATTGTGGTCAAAAAGTATATTGTGGTCAAAAAGTATATTGTGGTCAAATTGTGACGAATTGTGGTCAAAAAGTGCTTGCGGTTGCTAAAACGTCGATATACATACAAACATTAAAAAAAATAATAAATTACAATACGTCTTGAAAGAAAAAAAAACAAAAATAAAATAATAGCAAATAATATGTCCATAATTTCAAATGAGAAGCAAATAAAAAATTTTCAGGGGTCCATAGTTGCCCAAAACGAAAACGAATAAGTAAAAAAAGATACATAGAGAAAATAAAATATAAATTCGTGAATGTTTATTAGATAGAAAAAAATACAAATACAAAATATAATTATATCTCTATAAATTTGATGAATTATTTAAATGAATTTTTATAATTTTATTTAAACTAATCTTTGATTTATTTAGATTAGTGGATTTTAGGTCCATGTTTTTCTTTTCTTTTTTTTTGCCAAACCAACAATTCAGGAGCTAGCGATGGTCGAAGCTAAATATGAGCGGCTAGATGTATATTTGCACTGATAATTGCCACCTGATAATTAAATAACAAAAAAAAACGAAAAAAAATGTATTTAATAGATATGAAATATATCTTAGTATTTTCTTTATCGAGATGGGAAAGTTATAAGTACAAAAGCAAAGAAAAATTTCGCCTTTAGCTATTACTTTTGACTTTCGATGACCCAAAAACTAATAGCAATAAAAATCTAAAATTTAGGAGTATAAATATTCTTAGAATAGAATAGAATAGCATAGAAAAATAATTTTACTCTGGGACAAAGTCCCTTAAGAATAACAGATAAGTGCAGGTTAGAGACATAATGAGATACAAAAGAAAAGAAAAAGAAAAACAATAATACATTAATGACAGTATGTACATAGATGATATTTAAATAAAAAGAAAAGAAAAGAAGATAACATTCTATAGATCAGAGGAGATAACATTAAATGAGAAAAAAATAAAATAAAATGATATAGAAAAATCTTTTGGTACAATGATATGATTTGTATGTACAATAGAAGTACCCAATGTTATATTCATGGAAAATTAAATTTTTATTAAAAGGAATCTCAGTTATGCCAGAACTGAATCCAGCAATGCAATAATGATTTTTGACTAAGTAGTTAGATAGTTAGCAAGCGTCAGTCTGGATGAGAAGGAGGTATTGGAAATAGAAATATTTGAATGTGTTCAGGGATTTAGCTTGTCTAATGTGAGAAGGAATGGAGTTCCAGAGGATTGGTGAGCGGAAAAAGAAGGAGCGTTGGAATGTTGAAGTTCTATGGGATGGGGTATACAGATCAGAAAGACGGGATCTCTTGTGTATTGGATTGACTGCATTGACTTGTGTATCTGAATTGAAGCTTATTGTAAATATAAAAAGGTTGAAGGGTATTGATAATTTGGTACAGGGATGTTTCATGGAAATATTTTCTACGGATAAAGCCAATTTAGTTGGGTGTAGAGGTGTGATACCTGTTAGCGCCTCGGACTACCAAAGACAAACCTGACGAAGCAGTTTATGATTCGCTTAAATCTGTCCTCGAGAACCGTCGAGAGGCCATCGTAAACAAGACAATAATACAATAATGACAAATATATGTTGGCATGCATGATATGATTATTTGAATCGAAAATTAATGCAATATATAAAGGTATAAAATAAATAAACGAACGGTGTCACTAGTTTCATCATCATCTTATGGCACCTTATGGTCCTTGTAGAACCCTGGCCTCCTCAACAATTCTCAGCCATTCAAACCTTTCATCGGCAGCCCTTCTCCTTCCTCTCACATCCAGAGTCCGAAGATCGTCCTCTACATCTTCAAACCAACGAAGTCGAGGCTTAGTTAATACTATTAGTAAATGAAGTCATAGTCCTGGTCAATGGTTGATTTCACATGGAAAAGTAAAACGATAAAGCAAGTTTATTATAAGTTTATAAAGGTATTATATCCAACTAAAACGCACCTTTTTAGTTGTCCACTACATTTTGGTTTATTATCTAATATTTTTGAAACAACTAAAACATTTTCCGAACACTTTGCGAGCTGTGCCTCTATCATTCTGGATGTACGCTATGTCCTTACAGTAATTCTAACTAAAATTCATCCTAAGGTTAATATCCTTCGTGGAAACATTAGAACAACTAACTCGCAAGGTGAACTTAAGTTTCACTGCTGGAGTGTGTTGGGAATGAAATAGTAAAACTTCTACCGTTGAAACTCGCCAAGTATAACCAGTTCCGTGACATTAGAGTCTTATATGGAAAACGACTGTTTCTAATGTAATGGGTGGGTGTCACATAGTTTTCATAATGATGATTGTCCATTTCTCTAATCCTCTATTTTTACAGGACAACGTTTTCATAAAAAACTATACACTAAATCAAATCCACTACATATCCAAATTGCTTCCCACTAATGCTCCGAGACATTCTGAAAAGAAGATGGTATCTTCTATTACGGAATTTTCATTGGATAGCTATTTTTATGAGTATTTACTTTACAAGGCCCTAGTATGCCATTAGATCCATAATATCTCACATTTATTTAGTCTCCTTGGTGTATAAAGTTAACTAAATTTAACCAATACATTTTTAAAAATATATAAGATATTACAATAAAAATAAAATAAGAAGTATAATAGGTGACGTTTTGGTTGATAAAGCAGCAAAAGAAGCTCTAGCCCTCCCAGGACCTGGCAAAACCTTTTTAACGGCTCACTTAGAGAAACGATATTCCAAGGGTGACGGGCATTTTGAGATCACAGCTCTCCAAGTAAACTAAGAAAGACATAAAGCCATGGAGCAGTTCCTGCCGTACTTATCTTAGAGAAGAAGTTATCCTAACGCGATTAAGAACTTGCCATTCTAGAACCACACACCTTCACCTTATAACCAAAGAGGCTCCTCCCAAATGTGAAATGTGTGGCAATGGTTTTTCAGTATCCTATATGTTTAACGAGTGCCCAACTACACCAAAAGGTTAATTGAATCGGGAATAACTCGAGGCATCTCAAAGCCGCTGGGCAACGATGAAAAAATAACTGAATAAGTGATAGACCTCCTTTATAGAGAAAAGTTATATCACAAAATATAGATAAATTAAATTAACTTTCCATTAAGAACAGACGAGCGTTGATGACCCTTAAGTTTTACGCTCAAAAATCTCAAATAAATAAGTATATAAAATGAAATAAGAACAATAAGTAAAGTAACAACAAAAATGGTTATACAATCAACCATTAATTAATATGATCATAGTTTATTTCAACAATATCATGTTTATAATTACAACAGTATCGTAAAATAGACACTTTACTTTTTGGTAAATTTTTGTATTTTAATAAAGAGTTCAATCTCTCTAATGAGGCTACATTGCGTCATTATAAAGTAGTTGTTCGTCCTGAAAGCTTATATGCCTCTGAATGCCTGTTTCTCAACAATAAGGGAGAAATTGAAAATATGGAAAAAAAGGAGAGAAAAGTATTAAGGAAAATATTAGGACCAAGAAAGACTGAAGAAGGTTTTAAACTATAAAGTAATATGGAAATATATCGAAACATTGAAAGGTTGAGTGATGTAATGAGGAAACGTAGATTGACGTTTTGTGGGCATTTGATGAGAATGGAAGAAAGAAGACTGGCGAAGAAAATTTTCCAACACAATCTAAAAAACAGAAATAGAATACATGGATAAGGATGGTAAAGGAGGATATGAGGGTGGAAAATATGCATTGGAATTCAATGTGTGACAGAGACCAATTTCGGACAGTGGTCAACAGGATCAAATTTTCGGAAATGGCTAAGACACAAGTTAATAGACGGTGGTCAGATGAAAGAAGAAAGCATCAGGCAGAGGTAATGAAGAGATATTGGAGAGAGAGGAAGAACAAGAAATAAATTGTTGAGCCTGGTCCACAAGTGGCCGAACTCGCAAGAAGAAGAAAGAGTTCAATCATATTTGGAACAGAAAAATGTTCATAATAGGCATTTCTTTTGTGATTATATCTAAAGAAAATGAATCTTTATTAAGACAATCATTGCTAACTGATGTTTATGTCGACAGATATCTATCCTTCCATGATAAGCTCCAAACCCATTAGTCTCCAAACTTGCTTCCCATTCGACTCCCGATTACTCCCAGACGCTTGTGAAAAGACTACGGTCTACGGAACTTCTAGTATAGAACTATTATCAATGGTTAGCTGATTTACAAATTATTGCAATAATTTTTCCGCACATTTACATAATAGAGGGTGGGTACCTCTTAGTGTTAAAAAAAAAATTGGGTGAAACTAGAAGACAAATGTCGCCGACCTTACATTTCTATTCCGTTTGTTTGCAGATATACGATAAATCGAAGACTTTTTTTAGGAAACCACGTTTTTTATCATAAAAGTCGTAATATCTCCATTTTGTGTAAACATTTTTCAAATTTTTTACATTTTCGAATTGAGCATTAAATTTCCTATAAGAGCAGAGTACATGTAACCTTGAATTTTTCAAACTTGGTTTGTATGCCAAATGAGAACACCATGTTTTTTCGATTTTAGTAAATTTCTCCAAGAAATCGAAACAGAATAATTACTTTTAACATAACATTGGAAAGCTGAGTTTTTGCGACATTTGCAGTTTTGTGGATAGTTTTTCGAAAAACGGTGAGCGTTGAAGTAATATAAGACATTGTAACTTCCCTAAATAAGGTGAAGATGAAGCTGTTCTTTAGATCCCAAGTTTGTACATGAACTCTGCTCTTAAATTCGAAAATGTGTTAAAATTTGAAAAATATTTAAACAAAATAGAGATATTACAGCATTTATGGTAAAAACCGTGGTTTCCTTAAAAAAATCTTCGATTTATCGTATATCAGCAACGAATTGGAATAGAAAGGTACGGTCTGCGGCATTTTTCTACATTTCTGATCTAGTTTCACCGATGTTTTGTTACACTAAGAGGTACTCAACCTGTGTATGTAATCTATATAGTTGTGAATATCAATACATTAAACAAAACTAAAATACGTTAGCCTAGATACTTTATTACAATTTCCATTTGCATAATGACAGACCGCTCTTCTAATATAAATCTACTTATTTTATAGTATTACTTTCGATTGATATAATTTAAATTAGGATCCATGCCTGCTGTCCCACAGGATTTAAAAGTTCCTGTAGAGTAAAGGAAATTGTAAAAGTTTAAAGACAAACTTCAGTTGACACGTTAAGAAACAAATTTAAGGGGCTTTAACTTTGACTAGAAAATCCTTTGCGGTTTGGAAACACAATTCCCTCTTTCCCAAACACATGTAAGGAATAATAGAAGGAAATTGTTATTCATAGAATAAAAAATTTGAATTTCATTATAAAATTGTTTTCATTAATCGTTAATAGAAATGAAGAAATTATCCGTTAGTTGTAAATGAAAAATAATTTAAATAATTCTCTCCACAGATAATTGAGTTTTATTCGTTATAAGAAAAAAGTTTTCCGTGTTTTGAGAAATGATCCACGAGTTGGTGGGTCCATAATAAAACTTTTTGAGATTGAATGATAAAATTTATAAAATAAACTATGTAGTTAGCCCAGTCTAATTAGGATTTCACCTCGGAAATGAACCAATGAAGCTGAATTTATGCATACACCTTTTTTTTTTTTTTTTTTTTTTTTTTTGGAATTCTAAAGAAGGGGGGGGGGGAAGGTAACCGATTTCAGCACGTTAGCTTATTAGATATTAAAGGTCAAAGGTCACAAAAATCAGGGGGGTTTTTTTCAAATATCTCGTTTTCTATCTATCGGGCGTCGATGTGTTAACATCTACAAAAAAAACTTGTAGATGTTAACATTTTCTATAATTTTGGTTTTATTATTTTTATTTTTGAATATACCGTTTTCGGGATACAGCGAAGAGGAGGAGAAGCGGGCACCAGTTTGGATAAACACTTGCTCCTTGTGCCTTCCAGGATCGTTTCACAGAAATGTCAGAACCAAAGTTGTTAAGCATTAAATCACTTCAATTTCATATATACGTTTCTGGCACTTGAATCAATTCCTTATAAAATAAAAACCCCTAATTTTACTAACATGCTAAGGCCGGTGACTTTTCTCCCCTTATTTAGAATGCCAAAGCAAAGGTATATGCAAAAATTCAGCTTCATTGCTTCCTTTCCAAAATTTGCTATATAAAACTCCTTATTTGACTGGTCTATAGTGTCTTGGCAGAAAAAAAAAATCACCGATTTTTATACATAATTTTAGCCGCTTTTTATGCATAAACTACAAATGTATAACGCACTAATATTGTTTAAATAAATTAATAAATTGAAAATAAAGATAGAAACAGATGGACTATTCTCCAGAAATAATAAGTTTATCTGCATAACATCACCCACTTACTAAAAATCAACAGGCTCGTGTGTAGCTCATTATAGAATCACCCATTCTAATAGATATAAATAAAAATTATATTTAAAGAAATAATTTAACCTATAAATTTAATTAATTAAAATATAACTATTTATACTATGAAAATATTTATTTAACCTAAAATTACTTTGAAAAATGTAGTATTAAAAAAAAAAAGACAAATGCTCCTGAATTATAGATGTCCAAAAAGCCTGATATACAGTCCTGGAACATCCCAGCAGACAGATTGTCTTCCTGGAGTCTTTGAAAGGTCAGCTGGACCCAGTGGAATTCCCTAGTGATTCATAGCTTACTCAGCATCCAGCCTCCGCCTTTACCCTACTACGTTCTTTACAACCATTGCGTCATTCACATCAATGACGCAATACAATTATATAGTTTTATTAACTTTACATTATCTACCGAAAATTCAATTTTAGCTGGAACCTAATACTAGTAATCTAATACGAAGAATTAGTTGATTAATATATTAACATAAGGATCATTTCACCATTACATACGAATTTGTGTTCCGGAGCGATTGTGGTTTCTACTTGAAATTTCATGCAACCCAACTGTAACAAGTAGCTGCAAGGTATTTACCTCTTAAACGTAAAGCAGTTTTCCCACGGTTATTGATTTGTTTTCATTTTCAAATTTGAATTCAAAACGTCAAAATCTCTTTTCCTCGAGTGTCCTACAACATGAGTTGGTAACTTTAAAGGCGAATAAGTTCTCCGATTTTGCGATTATTAACTTCCTTATTTTCTAGTACCTCAGTTAAGCTGCAATATATTGAATTTTAGAATTGATACTGAGGCTAATTGCTTACAATAAGAAGAATAACTTCTAATGCCTGTGTCGCATAGGGTCAATCTATTTGCGTCACATTTTTTTTTTTTTTTTTTAAACCCCACCAAAGCATAACCTAGATTTATTCCATAACATTTAAGGCTGGCAACATTGTAGAAGCTTCCCGCCAAACTGAAGGTAGCCTAACTTAAAACAAATTTCCTTTGATAATGGTACCAAAATTGTGTCGAAATCGTGTTATTCGTAATTATATTTCCCCTCACATAGTGACTTTTTAAAGAAGGTAAGTTTGATTCTTGTTTTCTTTGCAGTGAACAATATCTTTCCCATGTAGTTCAGAGTTCCATTTCTTTGCTTCTTTTGTTTTGAAATGCGTGTGGTGTTGTTAATCTTAAATCAAACTCAAAAAATTTATTTCGCTCACACCTAAAGTGACTTTTTATATACTTTTTCACGATTTATATTAATTTAATTACAAAACTACAATTTTACGTGAAAACATTATTTTTCTATCTTGACTGAGAGCTGTGAAAAAAAATAAAACGTGTTTTTCATATTTTTTTTTTCTTGGCTCCTAATGCGCATTGGCTATAACCCTAGTTTTGCACTATTATACTACCTACACAAAAATCGACATTCAAATCTATGAGTTACAACTCAAAACGTCTCCGTGTAAGTAGGAATAGTAAAATTTTAATTTACAAGGTTCTTCTTTCCTATATTATATTGCAGATGGATTAATGTAAAGTAAACACGGTGCCTTAATGTCTTTGTGAAAATTAAGTAATGCATAGAATATTTCGCCCAATAGACCAGAGATTAGAAGATTAGACCAGAGATTTCGGAAAGCTAATGTAACGAAAGTGCGACATATTGATCTAAATATTTTTTGTCGGGTAAAAGAATCCCTACGTTTAAAATAAGAATTAAAATATTTTGAAGTTCATTATAAAAAAGTCCTAAGAATGATAATAACAGTAAATATCTGAGGGATTGACAGACGTATATGAGAGGAATGTGTTAATTTACAAATTACGTAATCGGGTAAGTCAGGTATAGTTTTTTCACAGGGTTAACCCTATCAATAAAGTAAGAGGTAAGAAGGTGTTTGGCCAGCGATTGTCATTGATTTCAGGATCAAGTCTTATCAATTGTTATTGTATGCAAAGTTGTTCTGCTCTAAACAAAATTATTTTAATATTGTTTAAATGGGAGAATATTGGAAGCTTGAGATAGTTTGTAAAACAATAATGTCTTCTCAGCATAAGAGTTACCAAATCAGTTATGCCAAGAGAATAAATTAAAAAAAATAAATAAAAATAAACTATGTTGAGATAGTTTACCTAAAGTTAGCTTAAGGGATTATAAATTGGGGAGAGAATGGAATGTGTCGAATCGTGTTATTCGTAATTATATTTCCCCTCACATAGTGACTTTTTAAATAAGGTAAGTTTGATTCTTGTTTTCTTTGCAGTGAACAATATCTTTCCCATGTAGTTCAGAGTTCCATTTCTTTGCTTCTTTTGTTTTGAAATGCGTGTGGTGTTGTTAATCTTAAATCAAACTCAAAAAATTTATTTCGCTCACACCTAAAGTGACTTTTTATATACTTTTTCACGATTTATATTAATTTAATATAATATTCATCATATTAATATAATGTTCGATTTCAAAGTTTAAATGTATATTAGAATGTCGTACCATTTTAATTTTTTTCTTTTACGTTTTATGTTTAAATGTTTAATTACTGTTAATTAATATATTTTAATCGACTTGTTGATCTCATACTCAATTACAATTATCTTTTACTTTAAAAATTATGTTATTTGAATTTCGAATGATTTCTATTTCCCTCACACCCTCTCAGTTTTCTTACTTTCATGATTTATATTATGATCATAAACGTGCATATAGACTACATTCTATGAAGGAATATTTTGCTAAAACCACCAGTAAACTTTTATAATGATGTTTATCAATAAAATAATTTTTTTTTTAACATAACTATTTTCTAATGGAATCACAATGTCGAAATTCCGATAGAATGACCCATACATTAGTTTGACTTAGATTACTATTAGTTTGGGAGCATGGTAGCTCAGAGGCTAAGGCACTGAACTAGCTCCTGGGTGCGACTTCGAGACCGGCTGAAAGCAGAAAATTTAAATTTTGTTTTTTCAGCTGTGGATCGATTTCGGTCCGGTTGCACTCACTGTTCTGCATCAAAATACTCCCTTTAACAAATATGTTGTTCTATTATGTTTTAAAGTTTGCAGAATACGAATCCGAAGTCAGAAAATCTCGATCAGGCACCATTTGTTGTCAAATTTGTGTTTTAGACAGAAAAATGAGGTGTTTTTCGACATTTCAAACAATTTTTTTTATCATTGAAACGAAAAATAGAAAAACCTATTTGATTATGAAATATCATGAGTATTAGGCTTTGTTGCTTAAATGACATTGTTGAGGAATTGCTTTTATCATGGACTGCAGCATGTCCTTAAAAATTCATGTTTTCCATTCCCATTTGAATTTCTTCCATTGTCTCAATCAATAGAAATAATTAATAGTAATGATAAATGTAAAACTCTCTCAAGAAAGGCAAAACTGTTGATCTATAAATCTATAATAAGACCAATAGTGATGTGAGACGTGGACTCTCACTAAAGATACCCGAAGAGCACGGCTGGTCTGGGAGAGAATAATATTAAGAAGGATCTTAGGTGCTGTGAGAGAGGAGCACAGGTGGCGGATAAGAAGCAACGCCGAGATCGCACTATTGTATGGTGAACCTGATATACTCTGTGCTATCAAGAAGGGCAGGCTTAGATGGTTGGGACACGTCGAAAGAATGGAGCCCAACAGGCTGCCAAAAATAATGTTTAATGGTACACCAGGAGGAAAGAGGAAGAGAGGCAGACCCAGGCGCAGATGGATGGATGATCTGGAGGAGGATTTGCGGAGGCTGGGGATACTGAATTGGAGGAGCCTGGCGTGGGACCGAGAGGAGTGGAGAAGGATGGTTGCAGAGGCCCAGGTCCTGCAAGGACTGTAGCGCCCAAGAAGAAACAAAATGATAAATGTGTCCATTCATTGTATAATTATCTATTTTTATTTTTAGTAAGTCATTGAGAATGTAATAAACGTTGTTTGAAATAAACAGAGTGTAAATTCCCTTAGAAGCTGTTAAAAATAATTAATAAAACTATTTCAAAATGGAGTCTCGATTGTCGAGGGCGCTTTGAGGGGTCTCAGATACGGTTGCCATTTCTCCGGCTTTTTACGGTCCTGTCCGGCCAAATATTTGTGTGTCCGGCCTGTCCGGCATTTGTTAGGCTTTTTCGTCTTCTCGTTGAAAGTAGCGTGGCGGAAATGCGACTGTGTTCAGATCTTGGAAACTCCCACTCCTCTTACCTTTTTGACTAATTTAGTAAACTTTTTGACCAATGGCAGAATTTCATAAAATATTTTAAAAAACTTTCGGCACATAAAAAGTGATCTGCTTGCTTATTTTAGATCATTTCATAATGAAGAATTTAATTCTGAACTAGTGAAATTGAAAGGATACTATGTTGCGATTCTATGCCATAACGTCAACGTTGAAAGAATTTTCTCTTTGATTAATGCCTAGTGGACAAAGGAGCGCAATAAATTGCAAACAGAAACAATTGAACAGATGATGTTCATATTATGCAATTTAAAATTAACATGTGCAGAATTTTATGACATGATTTCTAAGGAAAACGACGTTTTCGATAAAGTAGGTGAAAAAGCAAAATACAACTAAGAATTTAAGGATTGTTATTATTTATAGAAACATTTGAGATTTCTTTATAATCGGCTTTTTAATTTTAATCTTTTTGTTTTCTCCTTAGAATAGTGCATATATTTTTATATTTATACAATCAAAACTATTAGTTTACTGCCAAAGTGGAGCTGTAATTTATTTATTTTTGTTTTTGTTTTAAGTGAAGTCTATAGAAGACTGAAAATGTTTCAGGTAGTTATTAATTTTAATGCCATACATAAAGATCAAAAGATTAAGGATAGGACTATAAATAAGTGGTTAATGTTATAACTAAAAACTTAAACTGTAATATAAATTATGTAACATAGCTGTGACTAATTAAAAATTATATGTAACTTATCTTGACAGACTTTATTACTATTGATGTTAATTCCAACTTTAAAAAACGTACATCCGGCTTTATATAAGGTATGTTTGGCTTTTAAAGATAATGTCCGGCTTTTGTGGCAAATGTCCGGCTTAATACAGCGCCAAGTCCGGCTTTTGTATTTTAGGAGATGGCAACCCTAGTCTCAGTGCACCCGGCATGAAGGTTCGTGGGTTCTAATTCCACCTAGGTGGGTTAAAATTTATTTTGTGGCTTAACTATTATTATAAGTCTTTTGAATTGTCTTATTTTGCCTAGAATAGGTTGGTAACCATTACGATATCCCGTCATTCCTGCCCCAAATGGTGTACAACTCCTAACAAACGAATAAACAAAAACTATTTCTAACAAAATCAGTTATTGTAAATACATTGAAGTTGAGCAAGTCTCGTACATGATTTTCATACTTCTCGATCAACGATAAATAAAAACAATTGATTACAGACTCGATTATGATCAATTATTTCAGTTTAAGAATATTTAATTTTTTTTAATTTAATTACTTTACTGATAGTTCTATGTTACTATTAGAAAATATTTGTAACAGTTTCAGAACTCAATAATACGCGAGTTGGAAAACACTTGAAGATAACCTTATCAATAGTTTGCCTGACTCACAGTTACCACATTACCGAGAATCAAAGCGATCTATATTTCCTGTTAAAAACAAATGATATATATAGTATATAATATATGTTATATTAAATTGATTAATAAAATTAATTAATCCAAAATTAAATTAGCAATCAATTAGGTTCATTATATACTTCGTATTCATTCCATGCTCTGCCCAATTTATAATCCCTTAAACTAGCTGTAGGTAAACTATCACAACATAGTTTATTTTTATTATTTTTTTTTTTTAATATATTCTCTTGGCATAACGGATTTGGTAGCTCTTTTGCTGTGAAGACAATATTGTTTTTCAGACTATCTAAAGCTTCCAATATACTCCCATTTAAACAATATAAAATAATTTTGTTTAGAGCAGAACAACTTTGCATGATGATAATAATAATAACTGATAAATAAGACTTGAAGCTGAAATCAATGACAATCGCTGGCCAAACATATTCTTACCCCTTATTGTATTGATAAGGTTAACCCTATTAAAAACTTATACCCCGATTACTTTATTCCTAAATTAACACATTCCTCTCATATACGTCTCTGTCAATCCCTCAGATATTTACTGTTATTATCATTCTTAGTACTTTTTTATAATGAACTTCAAAATATTTTAATTCATATTTTAAACGTAGGGATTCTTTTACCCGACAAAAAATAATTAGATCAATATGTCGCACTTTCGTTACATTAGCTTTCCGAAATCTCTGGTCTATTCTTCTAATCTCTGGTCTATTGGGCGAAATATTCTATGCATTACTTAATTTTCACAAAGACATTAAGGCACCGTGTTTACATTAATCCATCTGCAATATAATATAGGAAAGAAGAAGCCTTGTAAATTAAAATTTTACTATTTCTACTTACACTGAGACGTTTTGAGTTGTAACTCACAGATTTGAATGTCGATTTTTGTGTAGGCAGTGGAGGCTTATAACAGTGGAAAACTAGAGTTATGGCCGCCAATGAGCATTGGGAGCCGAGAAAAAAAAAATATGAAAATCACGTTTTATTTTTTTTCACAGCTCTCAGTCAAGATACAGAAATAATTTTTTCACGTAAAATTGTATGCTATCTCTTTACCGAAACCGAAACCTAACAAACAATCTCTTTAATAATAATAAGGTTTTGGTTTAAACATGAAATCCTGAAATTAGTATCCGGAGAACGAGTTTTGTGGTAAAGAGATAGCATACTAAACTACAATTTTACGTGAAAAAAGTATTTATCTATCTTGACTGAGAGCTATGTCAGGAACAGCAGAATAAGATAGGAGCTAGGGGTAAAAGCACTAACAGAAATTATAGAGAAGAGGCAGCTAAAGTGGTTCGGACATGTATGCTGAATGGATGAAGATCGCGGACCACGCAAGTTCTTCGAAGCCAGGCTAACTGGCAAAAGACCAAGAGGCAGGCCAAGGATGTCATGGTTGGATAGCATGGCTCAAATAGGAGAGAAAAGAGGAAAGAGGTTGGATCCTATGAAGACATTGGCGAGGGACCGGGACAGTTGGATTTCTTGGATCGAGGCACCTCCACGCTGAGAGGCACTGAGGAGGAAGGAAAAGAAGAAGAAGAAGACTGAGAGCTGAGAAAAGAAATTATAGTGGTTTTCATATTTTATTTATTTATTTTTTCTCGGCTCCCAATGCTCATTGGCGGCTATAACTCTAGTTTTGCACTATTAGAGGTCCCTACTACCCGCACAAAAATCGGCATTCAAATCTGTGAGTTACAACTGCAAACGTCTCCTTGACAGTATGCTCGAACTTATTGACTGAGAAATAACAAGTGCTTAGCTATCCTTTCTTCAAATTCGGTTTACTTAAATTTTGAATACAATTACTTTCTTAGATTTTGTAGAAACTTCACCAGGTACTCGAGCGTTATCTTTAATAACCATCATTGATATTTTGAATTAATCTCTATAGAGCATAGATGTATACTTTTACCTTTTTTTTCATTTTATAAATCTTAACTGTACCATCTTTATTTTTAATAATGCCATAATTTTGGTAAACCAAACCTATTTTTAAACACATTGATGGGTTCGATGTATTGTAAATGAAAATCAGGCTAGAGTATAATTTAAATTTAATTAAAACTAGTTACAGAAATTAACTAAAATAATAAAATAAAATGAAAATTCGAGATATAGAAAGAGGGGTAATGAGAATCTTAACTGATTTAATTAATTATAATTAACTCATGCCAATGTAGCAACGCGTACTGTGTTGTAAGTTTAATCTGTTGATTCGTTGAAGATGTCCTAGACTGCTATTGTAAACTTGATGAGCTCCTGGTTAACGTCAAATTGGGCCCTGAAGTTGACAATGTCTGCTTCCCAACTCATCTCTGTTTGCCGAGACAGTTTGTCTTCAGACAATAGAGTCCAAGTATACATCTGATTATAATCCAGCCGATGTATTTATGCCATACTTGATCAAAGCCTTTTCTAAATCTATACTAATGACTGATCGTTCCAAACATTTTAAGATAAACTTTGTAAATACAGCCATACGAATATTAGATATATTCTCATTCAGCATGGAGAATTCCTTACCAACTCAGTTTCCTACTTGTACAGGTTAACGCGGTATTCTACGCTTCCAATCACCTCATTGGAGATGAAAACCAGAGGAGGGAATGGATGAGCACTTATACGCTCTTATACAATCCTAAGTGTCCACAGTCAGAAATCCTTAATACATATCAAGAATAGGTCTTTGACCCACCGTAAAATTCGAGCGAGATTATACAGAACTAAATTACTAAAATACTGAATTTAATCTGGAGTGCTAACCAATTTATACTTTAAGGTTATTTTAGCAGCAACAGTTTAAATCGATAAAAATTAGTAACACGTAATGTTTAAGTCAGTCTGTAGTTAAAGAGCATCAGAGCAAAGGTTGGGAGGATAAATTATTTTGGTATTTCAGTCTTCCCAAGATTCAGAAACAAATCAGGGCCATCTTTCTGAGAAAGTAAATTTAACTGTTAGATATTTAAAATTAGCAATAAACAATGATAATGAAATGGAAATGTAATATTTATGTCAAATTAAGTAAGTAAATTGAATTGACATTTATAACATCTTTCCAAAGAAAATTTCATTTTAATTTTTTTTTTTTTTTCAATATTAAAAGACTAATGAATTCTGCTTAAAAAGTTCTTTATCAAAGTAAAAATATGAGAATATTTTCCACTATTTTTTTTAGTCCTTACATCAGAGTAGATGGCTCGCTCTAATTAGATTTACTACCTGCTGTGCGAGTGCATTACTAGGAAATGCTTAGTATGCAAATTCGTTGAGTGGCCACCTGATAATCAACGGGAAATGTTTGTGTCATTAGGCACTCCCATCAAATCCAAATCTGGGGCGATCTTCCATTCGATAATTCATGGAATGGTGTGTTGCAAAAGAACGAATGTAATTAAATAATTAATATTATAACCGTAATAATACACAATTATCATGTTTCGTTAAGTTCTCTTGTTTTTGTTTTTTGGGGCTTAACGTCCTTATGTACTACAGGTTACCAACCTATTCTAGCCAAGGTGGGAAAGTCATGATTCATTTCGTGGGTTTGTTACGAAATAAATTTTAATCCGCACAGGTGGGTTTCAACCCCACGACCTTGATTTAATTCACTCGCTCAGCCGTCGATAGCACAAGTAGGTAAATCAAATGATAAAATTTAAGATAGTGATTTTTCGTCATTTTAAAACAATAATCCCAAAGATCCCGTCAAGCTTAAAATTTCATTTAGATTTCACATTTATTTCTCAGCACATACTAAAAAAAAAAAAAAAAAAAAAAAAAAAAAAAAAAAAAAAAAAAAAAAAAAAAAAAAAAAAAAAAAAAAAAAAAAAAAAAAAAAAAAAAAAAAAAAAAAAAAAAAAAAAAAAAAAAAAAAAAAAAAAAAAAGTGAATAGATTTTGTCGGGGAAGTTATTATTTTTAATAATAATTTTTATTAATCAATAACAAAAATTATAAAATAAAGAAAAAATAAGAAATTAACACATTTTTAAAAAACTTTATTCTTCATTTTTATCAAGTTTTCTGACAAGGGATGTTCTTATAATAGCGGGTTTTCTCCTCTTCTACGACGAAAGGCGTTAATCCTGTCGTAAAACAAAAGAAATTAAATAAGAATAAAAGAAATTAAAGAAATAAAAGAAATTAGAACAATTCAATAAATAACACAGTAGAATTTGCGAAATATCAGTTATAGGAATTATTTTTTAAAATCAATTCCACATTCTTTCAAGAGAGGAAGGTATGTATTTATCACAAACCATTTTTTTCTGTGCCGTTTCACAACGTATTTAACAAAATTATGAGACCATATCTGAGTGTCCGGTTTTTTTCGCTGTTGAGAGTATTTCAAAAAAATATATTTTTATTAATTCTTTTCATATAAAAAATATTTTACTATATAATACCACTGATGAACGATATTCTAACGTTTACTCAGAACCAAACCGAATTCTGAATAAACTATTGATTTTGGAGGATGAATGAACCACCCCCACTGAGGCCGACAGAACATGGCAAGCATTGTATATTGCTTTCACCGTTGAAATTCATTTTAATGGATAGTACTTCATATTAAAATTAGTCTTAATACATATTTATTACATAATATGGTTAGTAAACAAAATTATTGCTCATTTAATTATCTGTGTTGTTTTGAAGATTCCTGTTCGTTAGCATTCAATTTACAGGTGCCTATTGACAAAACGAAAAACGCTCGATGACCGAGCGAGTTGGGGCGAGTGTGGGTTCAAATCCCACCTGAGCGGGTAAAAATTTATTTCATGGCGGACCAATGAAATAAATCTTGACCTTCCCAGCGTACACCACAATAGATAAGGTAACCTGTAGGATAATCCGTCCTTCCTGCCCTAGTTTGAGTACATAAGCCCCAATAAACATCAATAAAAACTTCAACTCTTGCTTGACCATGTCATATGAGAGGTAGTGGCCAAAATCACGTTCGACCACTAGGCTTTACCCTAATTGATCAAGGCTACTTTATCACAGTATGAAGGCTGAGTGTGCCCCAGGACGGACTAACAACACTAGAGTCGATCCCCAACCTATATAATGGCAAATGATAGATCATGGCCAATCAATTGAGCCTGCTATAATAACCTGTTTTATAATAATTTAGTGAACGTTTATTTTTTAAAACAGATGTACTTAAACATGTATTTTCTGTACATCGACCTTTGATTTTTTTTTCTTCTTTTTTTCGAATCTCTTAATCAATTGAAAGATTTAGTGGATAAAGGGGTCGTGCCAGACTTTTCAAATATTACTAATATTTCAAAAAAACTAGAAAAAGATAAAGGAGTTATGTAACGATTTCCTCCTTTAGCAGTAATTACAAAAAAAAAAAAAGTTTAAAAACAAATCAGGGGAATAAATGGCCGAGTTTGTTAGGACTAGGGTTTCAGCGAGCTCGTAACCAGAAGGTCGTGGGTTCGAATCCCAGCTGGGCGGGTTAAAATTTATTGGTGGACCCACGAAATGAATCTTGACCTTCCCACCCAGGCCAGTATAGGACTTCAATGAAAGTCTTGGGCCTAAAAAAAATAATAATAAACAAATAAATTACTCGAAATTGGTTTTTGTTACATAACCCCTAAATCCAGCAAACCCTTTAATTACAAAAGACTTATTGAAATGACAGTAGACTCCATTAGAAATACGGAGTTCAGCTTTGGGGCTCCACTAAACCTTCCGATTTTTCTCGTATCCAATTCTTACATTCTAAAATCCTTCGTAAATTCCTTATTATGTCACAATTAAACTTATCCATAATGACCTAAATGGCTCACATTTTGCTGATTTGGCCCAAATGAGATTCCTATCCTTCAACGTCAAGCTATATACCCACTCGAATCCACTAGTATCCCTACTTACTTCTCACTCGATTCGCGGTAACCCTCCGAGGCGTCTGAAAAGAAGATGGTCTAAATAGTTTCTAATGCAAAATATTTATTAAAGTGCTACCAAGGGATAGTTCTTCACAAGTTATTGACATATCATTCGTAATCATTTCACCGCACATTTACTTATTTTAAACAATTTATACCGGTATTAATATCAACAAAATATAAAAATAATTATACAATTTATTCACGGTAAAATAACATAACTAAAGACACCTAACAACTGAATATCAATTGTTCATATTGTGCTCTAAGGTATCGATAAGTAGTTATATTATTTACATATTAAAAAGATGTATAGTTTTTATATATCATTATTTTTTTTTCTGTGCTGCATATCTGTGAGTCGTATATGTAAATTCGTTTATGTGAAAAAAAACAAAAATTAAGGAATAAATACTTCATAAATAATATCAAAGAAATTGAATGAATCAGTATACAATGTAATAACATAGTAAGTAGTTATAAAATGTATATATAAAATGTATATTTATAAAAAATTAACAGAAAATATAAAATTTTAAAAAATCCTTTACGTAATTACTTACTCCGTAATCTTAAAGCGACATAATTAACAATTGAACGTCTAAATTTATTTAGCTCGCTAACAGTCGAGTCGACATTAGATTCACCATAGCCTTGGCTTCTAATCATTCTTTCAATGGCTTCGACACCCCTTGAACGTTTTTCAAAGATTTACACAATCTTGAAGAAGCCATGCGAGATATGCATTCACAACTTCAAAAACTTTTAAAGCTGTTAATACGTTAATATAATAAAAATTGCTCTATAAAATTGTAAATATTGTTTTATTTTATTTTAAATTTTATTTACTTTCGGTATGCGTTTATTTTTAATTGTAAAACATTGATTTTTATATTTATTTATATAATATATAGTTAAATTCGAGCTAATGAATACCTATCTACATATTAAAACAGATATGATCATATTAAAATATTTTGATTCTTATCAATTGAATATGTGGTGATGAAAATACTTACAATTTGAACGCTTATTCTGTTCAACTAAAGTTTTCATAACACATTAGGTGGAGATACTAACATTAAAAATAACATGGCAACATTACATCTGGATATACTCAACTATGATTTGTTTCACCATTTCACTTTCATCGGTTCAGATGATATTTTCCATTTGTCCAATCTCCGTCTATTTTAATAACTGGAACTTCCTGGAGCCAAGTGGAAGCACATGATCACATGTAATAACCAATGTCCCAGGGTTAGAAATTTTAAAATTACGTTTTTCTTAATTGTCCATGATTCGTCTTAATAATGCGTAAAATTTTTTAGGAACGATTTATATAAAATTTTGTTTCAACTATGCATATATATATTATATAATATATAATTTTTTTAGTTTTTTAACTTCTTTGAAGGTCTGGTTTAATTAATTTTATAATGTGCCTTCACCTAAATCCAGTTTCATGTAATTATATGTTATGATATAATTGTAATTACAATCATGAATAGGGGAAGAAATAATTAATTAATAAACGTTCAACTTGATTAAGGAAAATGTACCTTATAGGTACGAGTTACTAATTAAATTAAACCAGACCCTCAAAGAAGTTGAACCTAGCAATTTCAAGGGCTGACATAAAACTCTTTAGCCGGTGAACTTTGAACCGCTTATAGTTTCATGATGAAAGTTAATGTTGTTTATAACATCTTAAGCGACGGAACAAGTTATCAGGAGGAGATGTAGCATCATTCCTTTGGTAAAACTTTTAAGTTTATGGAATCTTGGTAATAAAGTAAACATCTGTGTGTGTGTGTGTGTGTGTGTGTGTGTGTGTGTGTGTGTGTGTGTGTGTGTATATATGTATAATGTTTAATAAGGTTCATGAGGTTCAGTCAATAAAGTAACAACTTATTTTGAAGATGTTTTAAGACTATATTTTTTTCATAATCATGCCCTACATTGAACACAACAGGTTACAATAAAATTATATAAGTTACACAGGCAATTTCAAGAATAAAGTTAGAATTAAGATAAATATACTAGCATCCCAGTCGCGGCTTCGCCCCCTCTCATAAGTGAAGAATTCAAAAACTTATAATTAATAATTGAGGTTTTATTTTTTTATCTACAAAAATATTGTATTGTAGAAAGAATTCTAAGAGGAAAAAATGAAAGCAGTAATTTTTAACTTGGTTAAAAATGCACTGATTACGTGTTTGAAAATTATGTAAAAGCGTATTAAGACATCTAATCTTTAATTTTAATATGTGAGTTGATAATTCAAATGGGCAGACACTATTAAGAAACTCCCGCGGAATGCTACATCTAGTGCCTCCAACTATATCCACATGTATTATATTATATGCACAATATCAAAAAGCAAACATCAGGGTGATACTTTTTATTTGACAGAAATAATTTTTTGATTTCATCTGCTTGGATTTTAACTTCTGTCCATAAGAGTTACCCTCTATATGACAGGGTGGCAAACTTCATTTCTGCCACTCAACATTGTACATTTAAATTTTTACCCTTGTAAATTTTAATATTACTAAACCTTCCTCGAACTATGAAGATGAAGTTAAAATTGGGTATAGATGGGGTAGTTTTACCATTATAAACTCTAAAATAATAATTTTATTTACTTATTGCATTGTAACTTGTGTTATTCACTGTAGGGCATGATTATGAGAACAATATAGTCTCGAAGAGCCACCAAAACATATTTGTCACTTTATTAACTGAACCTCGAGAACGTTATTAAACATGTATATGATAGATCTATTTTAAAAATTATAACCTTATTAATTTTCAATCAGATTTAATATAATTATTATAAATATAAACATATGGATTAAAACTAAAATATAAAACAACCCTCAATAAATTTATTTTATTTTATTTAACAAATATATTCCTTTTAATATTATACTAACTATATTCACTTAATAATAAGGAAGATATGTACCTATTAACTAGTGAATGTTAGTCTCTAAGTCTATGTCAACCTTAAGTAAATTGTTGTTGTTGTAGTTTAGTGGGACTTAAAGTCCTTATGTAGTCCAACTAGGGCTGGAAGGACGGGTTATCCTGTAGGTTACCAAACTATTGTAGTGTAGGGTGGGAAGGTCAAGAGTCATTTCGTAATTCCACCACGATATACCTTTCAACCCGTCCAGGTGGGATTCAAAACCACGACCTTGATTTAATTTACTTGCTCTGCCGTCGATGGCCCGATTAGGTAAATAAAATAACAAAATAAAAAAGATGGTGATCTTTTCTTAGTCATTTTAAAACAATAGTCCCAAAGATCCCGCCGCGCAAACAATTTTATGTAGTTTTAATATTTATCTCTCAGCACATACTAAAAAGAAAAGTGAATAGATTCTGTCAGGGAAGAAAATAAATCTCTTTCCCAACAAATTAAATAACTTGAAGATTCTGAACATGTTTCGACGGTCGACTTCTCCTGTCAGTCAGGAGTAGACAGTGTGTTGATTTAACACGTATAGGTACATTATTTTTTATATTTTCTTCATAGAGCAATGAACTCATCATGTCAAAATTGGCGATCATAAAACCGTTCGTGGAATGAGGATGATAACGGTGGAATGAGGCACTCAATCATTGTCCAGGGAACCAGAACATGGGCCACAATCAATGCCTGACAGGCGTTGTCCATTTATCGGCCTGTTGAATTTCTTCAGCTGATAATGAACATCTATTACTAGTATTTGAATCGATAATAATATTTAATAAGATCAGGAGATTACTGTTTATTTTATTTTTTATAATTCTCAAAAAATATTTACAACTGCACAATCACATATACATCAAGTAAATATGTTGATAGTGAATACAATGACATGTAAATAACTTGTGAAGAACTACTCAATAGTAGCACTTCAATAAAAATCTTTGTTTTCAATAGGAACGAAAAAATCCAATTAATCATAAGAAAACCAACAAAACATTTAAACTACCTGGCCTTGACCCTTTCCTTTCCACTATGGATATATTTCAGATATCCGTTAAATCTCCTCAGGTTGAGTACTATATTTGATTTCTTGTCTTACATTTTTGAAAACATTAGTATATACAATCCATGTAACGAAGTGCTGATGTTTTGAAAAAAATTTGTATGTCTTTTAATCGTAACTCAAGATGAATGTTTAGCATTCGAAACTAGATTTCTAATAAAATAATTCCAACAGAAGTCGTAATTAATTCATCAATCCTAAGAATACAAAACAAACTCCTCTCTAAGGTTGTGCGAAGCAGTTAAAATAGTTTAAAATCGTCATGTTGTAAACATTCAAATATTCATTTCCAACTCGAAAAAGATAAAATATGATTGTGCTGCTATGTATCAAACCTTTAGAGTTTAATTTAATAAGCTTAATATTCGCGTGTTGCGTAATAGGGTGGCTGGCCCCTTCACAGCCTCTTGCGGGTCCAGCAGTTCACACCCTTTGTTGGTGTGCCATATGTCTCTACCTGCCTATCCCTTACCGGCATAAGATTTTCAAAGGGAGTTTGAGTTGGAGTCTAGGAGAGGATCTTGGAGAGAGAGGAGTTTGTCGGAGATGTCTGGTTCCTGGAGATCGGGGGCCTGGCCTTCCAGCCAGCCTGGGGATTCTCGCCATGTAGCCGCCCGCTTCCCCCCACAACATAGCATTGTCCTTAATATAAGTCTAGATTAAGTTCTTTGTTACCATATAAGTTTTTTGATTAACTAATGATTCTTATTTCCTATCTGTAATTGTATGTGCCAACACCTGGTTTAAATATATCTCTGGATTTTTATTTAACATTAGTAAAATTCATTTACCAAGTTGCATGTCATTCATATAATTAATCTACTTTGATTACTCTTATTTACAATTAACAAATCTTAATTTCTGACCCCACGATAACCTTCTGGAGAAGATATTAGATTAATTAATAATTAATCAATTATTTATAAAATACTCATTTATAAATGGTCAGGAAACTAAGTCCTGGCTGGCATCCCTGTATTTAGATAAATGCATGATCCGGACTGGACACACACAGAGGACATAGCAGTGCTGACTAAACATGGATTTTACTAAAACTAACTGACTTATTTTGTACAAGTTTTGCATACAATAAAATTTTTAAAAAATATGTTTTTCATATAAATTTTTCAGCTTGTAAAGTTTTGGAAACAATCTCCCTTCAAACTCCGCGGTATTATGAATCACAGTGAACATCGGGAATACAACGAAGTCAATCTAACTTTATATCTGAATACTACCCCCAACTCCCGTTTGTGGGCTGACCTTACTCTTGGGCTTATATTAACCCTCAGCGTCTCCTTCCCCTTAGTTCAAGTTATTTCCTCGAAAAAGGGTTGAAATATTCAAATTATTCCACTTCAATTCGTGATTCCAGTAATCCGTGACTTAAAACGATTGATGGAATCAGTAGGAAACTGAGCTCTACGGGATGTTTTCTATCGTCATTCGTATCAGATAAGAATATTGTTGTTTCCTTTTTTTCTTAAATCCTTAACCAATTTGAAAAAAATATGATAGAAAATATATAAAAACTTTATTCTGAGACAAAGTCCCTTAAGAATAGCATTACATCACATAAAGTATTATCATAACTGGATGACAGATTTTAAAAATAAAACAACATAAATAAAAGTGTAAACATAAATACAGATTTATATAAGAACAAATACGGGGTAAAAATAAAGAATAACTAGAAATAAAAAAAAAAAAGAGAAAAATTATTGAAGTCTTACTAATGTGTAGTTCTTTATTTGACATGTCCTTGTAATAAATTTCTCGCACATTTACATATAATATATATATATTGTATAGTTTTAAATATCAATCAAGAATAAATATTTAAAAAAAAAGGAAACATTAAGGAAAGAGTCATCGTATGGATTAAATGGGTTAAATCGTATGGGTTAAAGTCTTGGTACTAACCCAATCCTATACAAACCTACCGAAAGATTATATAATTAACAGACAACGTATAAAACAGAGTATTTATTCAAAATTACAATTTTATTTATTTATTTTGATTAGAAACTTGACTGAATCCGTACAGAACTTTGGCGTCCTTTAACATCTTGCTAGAAAAATATTCAAGCACAGTCTCTCGATATATTCGTTGGTATATTACAAGATAATTAATGTGTTTTATTATTCCATTCCTGTAGTATGATCTGCGAATCTTGAATATCTAGAAATTTTTTCCTCGGACAACATATACATGTGCGTGCGTGCGTTCGTGCGTGCGTTTGTATGAATCAAGATGACCACGAGACTGGAATTCCTTGAAAACATGGAATTATGTATCATTGGAAAAAAATCAAGGAATTGTGCTTGCAGGAAATTTTACGTGTTCACCTAGAATTTAGTCAGATCGTATGATAATAACAAAAAATAAGATTTATTTGCTCATCTTTAATTTAAACGACAATGAAAAAAAATCGACGATCAGTCATCGTTCGTCTCCTCTCCAGTGTGGTTCGGTGGCCCTGAAGAAGACATGCGAGGCAGGTCAATACGTTGGCACGCATTATAGTATTTTTACTTAGGCGTAGTGTTTGACTGTATCCCTGATTACCTTCTTCTCCAATCATCTTTACAGTCAACTATACTTTTATCATTATTAAAACAATACATGCACCAGACGTTCAGCGAATTCAATTTAATTTAAAATTCATGATCACCTAAAACAAATGACAGCCGATCGCATACTACCAGAGTAACATTGAGCAGTTACAAAACAAAAAATAAAATACTAAGAAAACAGAAGTCTACAAAGAACAAAAATATATGATAATAGGTTAGGAATAATTTAATTAAATAATGAAAGAAACAAACAATATTGACATTTAATCTACAACAGGAATCCACATCACACATGGAATATCATGCTCTAACCCATTTTGTTTCAGATGCTATCTTAATTTGTGAAATTTATAATTACTTACAACAAAGTCATTGATAAAGAAAAACATTTCTCAAAAAATAATTAAATAATTAAAACAATAGAGGTTTTAAAATTTTGTATTACAGAACATATTGTACTAATACTTCCATCTATCACACAAACCATACTACCTAAATAAAATCAATAAAAATTATGCCAGAGAAGAAGAGAGCACCAGTTTTTTTTATTAAATTTCACCTGGAATTTTTGGGGATCCACCAAACCATCGAATTCTTCCCGCATCCAATCACTCCAATCTAAAATCCTCCGAAAAATCCTAGATGCTCCTTACTTTGTCACAAATGAATTGATTCATAATGACCTTAATATCCCATACGTTGCTGATTTGGCACGAACCAGATACCTTTCCTTTCATAATAAACTCACTGCTCATCCAAATCCACTTGTAGCACAACTTGCTTCCCATTCCATTCCTGGCAATCCTCCGAGGCGTCTGAAAAGAAGATGGCCTCGTGATCTTCTTTTGTAAATATTCATTGGAGTACTACCAATGGGTAGTTCCTCTACAAGTTTTATTCATGTCATTATATATTATATATACCGCATATTTACTAGATGTGTTTTTTTTAAATACAGTTGTAAATTTATATTAATAAAAGAATAAAAAAACAAAACTAAAATAAAACTGGAATTTTAGGAAAATTAAACAGGAACACCTGGAATGATGCTTAATTTTTTTTTCCTGCCTTGGTGGCCACCATGATAATTATATATATGTGTGTGTGTTCGAACTTATATCGAAATATATCTAGTATATAAAGAGAAAAGTATCAAAAACCGGATATTAATTTTTCTTTTCTTTTTTTTACATTGATGTGTCTTTTGCCGAGTTTTCTAAAATCAGAAATTTAATAGAGAATATTTTTTGAAAAATAACATTTGTCGCTAAGAACTACCGTTTAGGAACTGTAGGTTTGAATAAAAATAAATTCGTTTATTTTCAATAATAATTAATTGTTCATTTGATTTGATTATTATTTAAGAGATTTAATCCTTTTATTTCTAAAATGTAAATTAGGAAAAGCAATTCAAGTCAGAGAGAAATTATTTATTATGAATAATAAATTTTTAAAAAATCTTTATAAACGTAACAATATGATTCATATTGTTAAGCAACATTTTTCATATTTAAAAGTAAGTACTTCATGTTATTAAAAAAATGTAATGAGAAAAAACAAAAGCAATCAGCTGAGTAAATTACATTACTTTCATCAATGAACCAAAATAACGAAAGGTTATGTAAAGACTAACACTACTGATATTTTTGAAATCCAACTAGCATAATAGATGAAACTAATTTAAACATTGAAATAATTTTCCCATTTTTTGTTATATTTTGTTTAAATTACGTTTCCCTAGAGAAATGTAATATCAAAGATGAAAGAAATTAATTTGGAAAATGGGAAGAACTAACAATAACTCGAACAGAGATTTTTCCATTGTTTTATCTGTTTCCGCTCTTATTTTGTTTGCAATTTAATTAACTTTACACTTTAGTCTGTAGAACCTTTTATATTCTAGTTTTGTTCACAGCCTGCTTGATAAAACAATAACAAAAAGATAAAGGAGTATTTTTTACGTAGCCATAAATACGTAGAGCGATTCTGTTTAGTCTATTTCGTTGCCCAGATTCTGATCGGGTAAATAACGATTGCTCTCAGTATTCTGGCATTGAAGTACAACCCGAATTTTTCCAAGTCACTGAGCTGGTTTTTCTTGATAGTGGAAATGGTTCTCAAGGCCATTTTTCTACATGAGAAGAATAATGGTGGAAGTGAATAGAAAGAATGGTGATCTTATTTGGCTTTTTAAAAGTTTCGTTTTTAGCCCTCTACGTTTATTTATTTTTTTCTGTTGGAAACTCTTTAGGGTACGATTAGAAAATTATAGAAGTATTTTAAACCATATAATACATCAAATATGCATTAAAAAAAAATTTGAAACATTTGATTTTACAAAGCATGGATAGTTAGGAGAGAATGTGAATTGTATAATTTAAGTTTCAAAACTTACTTAATACATACAAACATACATAATACATCAGTCTTTTATTCGACACTTGTTATAATTAAATTGTAATAAAACTTGATGAATAATTCCCCTCAAGCGAAATTCCAAGCTTCATAATGGTTAGTCCACGTCAATAAAATATTTCTAAGCTAATAAAAGGTGAATTTCATTCACCTGCTTTTATAAATCTGATAGATTGTAACCGATTTTCCCCCAAGTGATGGTTCAGGTACTCATTTTACAAATTAATGCTGGATTTCCTCAATAGAATTTCACCCTCAATAGCCAATCCAAGGCATATAATAATAATAATAATAATAAAGTTCTTTATTTATTCTGGGGCCTTAAGTCCCTTAAGAATAAAAAAAAATGTACAAACAAGGGCCTTCAGAGCGTTAAAATAAAATAATATTTTTATAACAAAGTAACAGATAATAATAATAAAAAAAAAAAAAAAAAAAAAAAAAAGAGCAACAAAAATATATTAATAAAAAGTAACAAAAAAGTTATAATTTTTTTTACAAAAACAAAAAGATTTATTAAATATAAACTGTTTATAATTATAGTTCATAGTTTATAACTAAAAATTGGCTATTAACAGTTTTTGGAGGACAGGATCTGGGTGGAAAGTAGGTGGTTAAAGAAGTGGTATTTGAAAGTAGAGAGGTTAATTGAAAAACGAATGTTGAGAAGGATGGAGTTCCAAAGAGAAGAGGATCGGATTACGAAAGATATGTCGAAAGTGGCTGAGCAATGAGCAGGAGTATGCAAATCTGATTGGCGGGATCGGGTTTGGCGGGTAAGAATTGAGGATTTAAGTTGAAGGAGTTCGGAAATGTAAGGTGGATGATGGGATTGAACGGTTCGAAAAAGTAAAGATGCCAGGAAATACTGACGACGGTAGAAAGGAATAAGCCACTTTAACTCCGCATAAAACTGCGAAATGTGGGCGCTTCTCGGGAACCCGAAAATAAAACGGATAAAGCAGTTAAATAGTCTTTTGAGTCTGGCCTCGAGATCCCAAGAAATACCCCCATACACAGCACAGCAGTAATCAAAGTAGGGGAAGATGAGAGAGGTAACTAGTAATCTGCGGGTTTCGAAAGGAAGAAGGTGGCGAACGAAGTTGAGACGTTTTAGGATAGGGATGGTGCGGCAGGAAATTTCGGATACGTGATTTTTCCAGGATAGGGTTTCATCAAAAACGACTCCAAGATTTTTATATAGAATATTCAATCATAGGTACAATCGAGTTTGGAATGCTATTATCTCAATGTGATGCATACTCCCCTTTTTCTTTTTAAGTGCCTTTTTCCATTCTTTCAGTTGATTTGAAAGTTAATGGGTTCTATCTTACAGACGTATATAAAATAATTTCCATGTAATGATTAATTAATCATATCTATATTATACGTCACATATTCTCAACCGGCTTAGAGGCCATATTAATCAATATAACTAACATGCTTTGGTTAAGGGGAACACCATACCAACATAGCATAAGCCCCCATCTTCCCCTATTCCTGGAACCACTGCCTATCTGATCTGGAACAATGGCCCCATTGGAACCCAATAAATAAAGGAGGCAGGTCGGTAACCCTGTTTATTCATGCCACGTCCTTCGGGGAACCGTTGAAACTCGTCGAATATCAATGCTACTTCGCTATTTGATTGGTCAATCGGAGCAGAAAGTAATACATTCAGATCCAGTTTTTAAAAAAATCAACAACGAAGCAAAAAAAAAGTCAATGTGAACAGTTTTTTTCTTCTTTTTTTTCCCATTAATTTATTTTACATTTTTTCACAAGCATAAAGAAACTGGAGAATTTAGAAGGCTTCACAATGCAGAACTGCCGGTAATTATAGTTCAAGTAATAGCAGCGCGACGGTTAAAATGGGCATGTAAAGTCGGTGGGTTAAGTAATGACCGAATTCCGGAAAAATTGATCAGTTTTAAGCCGTCGGGTAAACTAGTGAGGGGTAGAGCGAGACGTAGATTGGAGGACTGCGCGAAAGCTGAGCTGAGAGATTTGGGTTTTGGGGAGTGGGTTGGAGGGAGGTATGTGATCTGTGTCTGCGTGGGAGGTATGTGAGTGGTGTCTGCATCGAACCGTCGAGTTCGATAAGCCTTTATTTATTATTATATTAATTTATTTTTACCTATCAAAATAAATTGATAACGCATACTAGAAATACCAAAGGTGGTAATGCACTATAAATACGAAAGTTATAAATTTACTATAAATTACAAAGTTATTTACTATAAATTAAAGTTATTATAAATTAGATGAAGTGACAGATATGGAAAAGGTACAGTGAGAACGTATCAACAATATCCCATATATCCATATAATCCATATCAACAATATTTGAGCACTGAATATAGATATACACACGTTTTTTTTTATAATGAAATGCCATTTTAAATATTCCAATTGCATTATAATGACAATCCTGTGTATTTTATCGCTTTATTTAATTTAGGAAAAGAAACCGAACTATTGCTCCAATAAATTTATCAAAACCGCATCACTCTCACTGATCGATTTCGATGCTTCACATTGAGTTTCACATTCATCGTTAGCTCTTTTCTATAACTTCTCCTGTAAACTTCAATTTCTTTTGTTTTGAGTTGGATTGCACTGTTTACTGTGTTGTATTGATATTCTCTTGCTTCGTCTTTTTAAGTATAACAAGATGTAACAGAAGTTAAGATCAGTTTCAACATAGATTTAAAGTTGTATGTATTGATATTTTCTTTTTTTCACTTTTCTAATGTAAGAAAGTGTGTTCCTTTTTATTTCACAACTTCAAGATTAACAACAAAATTATTTCAAATGACAACATTTTTGAAGAGAAAACTATATATATATTGCCACAGATGTGTCAGAACAAATGTTTATATTATAAAAACAATAATTTGAAATATATACAGAATAAATTATATGAATTAAGATATACAACATCTGGTGCAATTTTTTTTTTCTTTTTTAAATTTTATATCAAAGAAAAATAATTGAAGATAAGAATAAATAAATAAATAAAAAAAAGTAATGTAATCTCAGAAACATTTTAAATATTAAAATGCGGTCTGCAGTCTTCATAGGGGCTGGCTTCTCCTCGATCCTGAGGTTAAAAGGATTAAATCCCTCTGGACGGAAATTCAAGTTCCCTGGACTTATTAAACCCAAGACCTTCGCCCTAAGTTAAATAAGAAAAGCTCTGGAAATTTTATTATTAAAATAAATAATGATTTATATGAGTGCGATTTATTATATGTAATAAATTATTCTTGCTCATTGTATTATTGACTACTATTATACTTTTTAAGCTCAAAACAGCAATGTTATTGCAATATTGGTACAGCAATATTATTTTTACGTATCTTATTTTTTTTTTCTATACATTATTTATCTTTACAACTGTGTACAATATATAAAAAAGGAATTGTGTGGTTAAACTACTACAATGACGTGTCGATAACTTGTAAACAACTACCCATTAGTGGGACTACAATAAATGTTCTATATTAAAAACGTTCCAGGACATCTTTTCAGATGCTTCGGGGGGGGGGGGGGGGGGAAATCGAGATAGAAGCAAGGTGGCAGACTAGTGGATTCGAGTGGATATGTAGCTTGTCTAGGAAGGGTAAGTATTTAGATAGTCATGGAGTTAAAGTTTATTTGTGACATAATAAGAAGCTTTAAGGATTTTGGATAGTAAGAATTAAAAGGCTTAGTGGAGCCCCAAACCTCAACTCTGTATGCCTATTTGGGTCTTTAGTAATTAACTGGGATCTTTGAACGCTTGTCTAGTGAACTTTGGAGTAGTCGGAAACGAAGAGTGGTTTCTTTAACAAAGTCGTTTTATATTCTTGAATGTGGATTTTACCAAATATAAAGATGAAAATGCAAATATAAAATTTGAATCACATTAAATAAATAAATAAACAGTTAAATATTATAACAGTATAATAAATTTTGGGTATCAACAAGGAGTTCCGGGTTATCTGGAATCAAGTGGGACTCCAGTTGGGAGACTAGTGGATTTGAGTGGGTATGGAGCTTGTCATATAACGATAGGAATCTTGTTTGAGCTAAATCTGCGAGAAATTGTATTTTTAATATTCTAGTATTCTAAGGATTAGATACGAGAAACATTTGAAGGTTTAGTGGAACCCCAAAGTTCAACTCCTCGTGTCCAAGTTATACTAATTAACGTCATGTGAATTGAGATTAAAAATACAAGTCTGAGAGGGTTTAATATTTTGTACACTTGGGGTCGGAGATTAATTCAGAAAACGATGTGACTAAGGATGTTATACGTCGGATCGCAGCAGCAAACAGGTGTTATTTTGGCCTCACTAAGCAATTTAAAAGTAGGCTTTTAACCATCAAGACTACAGTGAGGCTATACAAAGTCCTTGTACGTCCGGTCCTCACATATGGATCTGAAGCATGGGCATGGACTAAGGCTGATGAAAATAGGCTGCTTATCTTTGAGAGAATGGTCCTGGGAAGGATTTTTGGTCCGATCCGGGAGGGTGATGTCTGGGGAAAAGGAAAAAACCAAGAAAATTACGCACTCTTCAAGGACACAGACATAGATAGCTTGGTGGAGGCTCAGATGGGCAGGGCACATCGCCAGGATGAATGAGAACGAAATTCCAAAAAAATTAACTATTAGAGGCTATTCATCAAACTAGAAGAGTTGGACGACCCAAAATAAGATGGATGGATAGCGTCCGTGCAGATGCCAGGAACATCCTTGGAACACCAGACTGGATGGCTGCTGCACAGAATAGAGATGAATGGCGAAAACTTTTGGAGAGGGCCCTGATTCAGCAATTAATTGTTGCGCTGCTGTATGTATGTACCATCATGTGAATAAGCTTTTTGTAATTAATAGGGTAATTGTAATTAATGTTTTGCAAACTTTTTTGTAGTTTTCAGGATTCCATCACTTTCATGACAAAATTTCACAATATGGCTCAAGACTAGCCACCAATTGAACCTATATAGAAGCACTGGTGTATACTTACAATTATACAAAGCATAAAATTTGAAGTATTCGATTTAAAAAAAAAATAAGTAAATTTTCTAATGTATTTTACGTATGTTTTCTAAATCTTATTTTTATGCTGGTCTTGTTATAAATATTCTTAATCTATATCTAAACACCCATACATTTATACATGCATATACAAGAACCTTTTTGATAAAAAATTTTAAAAAACTTTAAAATTTCATCGTAAAATAATATTCCTATTATTTATTTTAAAGAAGATATAATAGGTTTTTTAATGATTTTTTTTTAATATGATAGGATTGTTATTTAATATTTTAAATAATTATTTTATTTTAGATACGTATTAATAATATACTTTATTTATTTTTAGAAATGCAAGGGTGACTTTCAGTGCACTATTGCAAAAAATAATTAATCTAGTCCATAAAACAATTTTAATTGAATTCTTTCCAAGGCATGTGGATTTTAATTGCAATTATTTTTCACACTTTTAAATTTACTGATTTTTGCTTATGTTGGGCAATACTATCTGACTGGTGGGTGTAGATAATTTTATAATAACAATTCCGAATTCATGTTTTTCAACAAATCAAGTTTGAACAAGAAAGGAAGAATAATGAGAAACAGAACATCTTGACATTGATTTTTTTTTTCGTGTTAATGAGTCTAGAATTTTTTTTTTACTCTAAATACTTTTCTTCAGAGAACTTCATTACTCTCTTTGAGAAAGATAACATTAAACAACGACATTGACAATGAAATATACAGGATTGCAAATCCGCTGAAATAAACAGATATCCCATGGTTCAGTTATCGGGTACAACTTCCGAGAAACCCGGGTATAGTTTATTTAAATAGTCCGACCGTTCCTGTTTCCTGAAACCTCAATGGTGAGCAATAGTCATTATGCAGATAGAATAGTTTAAATGCGCAATCTCGGTTTTACTGACCACAATAAAAACAATAAATCATGTATCTTTTGATATCGACATAATCTGTAATATTATTAATTAATATATATATTTGTTGGGTATTTAAAATACTGCAACAATAAAATTAAACATATGTATAACACTATTTCTAACAATCGAGTCAAAAACAATTTCCATGAATTTCAAATTTTATAATGAGAAAAAAAATCCTCGCTACAAGTTACAATACATTTTCTTTCCATTCAGATGGACACTAAATGAATTAAATGCAAACAACTTAATGTAATTTGCACTATATATATATATATATATATATATATATATATATATATATATATATATATATATATATATGGAAATAAGTCATATAGATGGCAACTATGATTACACAGATTATGTGCAATAAACAAATAAATGAAAAAGAAAAAAGAAAAAATAGGAAAGTAAAACAAAAATATAATAAAACCAATTATCCAATTAATTTATAAACGAAATGAAGATATAAATAAAGATACAATTAGGTTTGGTTCTCCTAGACCATCATACTCTTATCAAATTCACATACACCCACATCAAACTCTTAACCAGTAATATATGGAATACCTATAAGTTTAATTAGTATATTTTGTTAAATTAATATGTTCTGTTATCAATTAATAAAATTTTATTTATTTATTTATTTTTTATATTGCCTATAATTGAACCCATCTACATTATCTTATACTAAAATGAAGATTAAAGTTTTTTTTTTAAATAATAACAAACTGTACAAAATGTATACATCAAGTAAATGTGCTGTTAACTATTACAATAACGTGACAAAACATGAAAAGTACTACCCATCAGTAGCACTTTAATAAAAATTCTACACTAGAAGGTGTCTGGGCCATGTTCTTTTCAGACGCCTCGGAGGATTATCAGGAATAGTGTGGGAAGCAAGTTGAGAAATTAGGGGATTTGAGTGGTTATGGAGCTTACTATGAAAGGATAGATATCTGGTTTGGGCTAAATCAGCAACATATGGAACATTAAGATCTTTATGGGTACGTTTATTGGTGACAAAGTAAGATGCATTGAGGATTTTTTAGTATTTAACTTGGAAAATTTCTTTATTTTTGAGGAATCCTGATTATAGCATTCTAAAATTAATTGTCTCCTCCAATTCTATTTTTCCATGGCTTATCATCTGCACCGCCACTTGCTGAATTTTAAATGAAGCATTTTTTATCGTTTATGCAAAACGGCTTGATATTTCGTTTTATTTAAATTTGAAATAAATTAAAAACCTCTGATTATAGAAGAATTATTTTAATCTATGGGTTATTTTTAAGATTTTTTTTATTTGTTTATTTATTGATATTTGCAATAGCGAATATCTACAAATTATAACAATAATGAGTGCTAATGGAGGTTCAACAGGCTCTTGGATTCCAACTATAATTGTCAGAAAGTTTTTAAATATTTCTTGAAAAAATATTATTTGAAACTAGATTTACTTGTCCTTCACCTTACAATTAGTACGGAGACTGCAAAAAAGCGAGAAGACAAATATAGTAATTATAATAATAACTGCATTAAATATATACAATAAGTAATTGTGTTGGAAATTTATTATTATTTAATATATTACTCATTAGTAGCACTTTAATATAAGTTCTATTATAGAAGGTCCGTAGAAGCTTCTTTTAAGACGCATCGTAAGGATGTCGGGAATGGGTGCAAGATGAGAGGATTAGAGTGGTTTTAAGTTTATCGTGGACCCATAGTTATCTTGTTCGGGCCAAACCAAACACATTAAAAAAAAAACTGCTTAACAAATATTTTTTTCACATGCCACGAATGGAATGCTTTGTCCACAACATACTTCAACTTTTCCAAGTGATAAACCGGCGATATGGAGGCACTCGTATTTGTTTTAAATTTTTTATCGTATAAATTAAAGCAATAAGCCTTTTTATTTTATTTGAATTATGGTATTAATGTAAATAGATCGTTTTTATTCTTCTGTAAATAGAGGTGAAATGACGAGTGGCATTTGGTTGCCTAAACGACGCATATTATGGATAAGATTTTTTGTGACACAATCCGAAGAATTAAAGGTTTCGAACTGTAAATATTGCCTACGAAATTCGGATGGTCAAGTGCACTAATGCTCAATTCAAAATAGATCTGATTGATGTCACGTGAGTAAGTCTTGAAAAATTAAATGTAAGCTTAGAACGTTTGTCTTGAAGGTTGAAGTGGTCGAATATGACAAGACTATATTGTTAGACATTTTTTTTTCAAAATAACATACGTTTTATAAGCTTACGTTATTATACCGTCTACATTGAAAAATCATATTAATTAATAACATACATGATAGGTAATACTTTTTTTTTAAAATAAAAAATAAAACATAAACAACAAAACTACATAATACATATTTTAGGGTTTAATATAATCAAAATTTTATTTAAAAAAACAACCAAAATAAACGCGTTATAAACAGATCGATAACTCTAAAACCTTCCTTGGCCAGGCCTAAATAATCTCTACTTGGAGGAAACTCATTAAAAGTTTAAATCTCCAGATTATTCTACTAATAATTAACTAAATTAAAATAGTTCCATGGGATCCGATTTATTAATTATAAATATTTGATAATCATACTGTATAGTGCATCGCAAAGGTAATAAAGTTTGTTTATTTGTTTTTTAAAAATTTGTATTTTTGAAAACATTCATCCTTAAATGACAGTATCATGAAAAAATATATAATGAAAAAAACACTATTTCCTCCTTGTTTCTACGACAACGTTAGTGAAAGAAGGAGATCTGGCCAGAATCAAATTTTTCTACCAAGACCAAAACAGCCAAGTTGGCCGACCCCGACACAGAGCCACGGCTGAAATAACAGAAAATAAATTTTCTGCACACTAGTCGCCAATGTCGGATAGCTGGACTAGGAGTCTTATGCCTTGCCCAACTGATAATGCTTTTTTTATTTCGTAGGTTATTTTGCTATTCTTCCACTGCTTGCTTAAAAACAATATACTAGTACAAAAAACTGTTGATAATATATCTGGCAGTCCCAAAATTATTGCAGGTTTATGTTTTTTTAGTTGAACTATGAAATAAATATTTTAATTAATTAAAATACACTTTATTCCTTTCAATACACTTCAGCAAACGTGTAAGCTCCTCAAATAGAATTTACAGCCCTTAATATTAACCTTTCTTATATCTATCGACTTTTGATCAATCGATATTTCATAGGTTTAAAAATGGTTGATGATAGGTTGGAGGTCTTGAGAATCGAGGTTGAGGCAGAGACTCCTAAATGGTTTTTATCCACCATTACTCACAGATGTTTGACATCCAGGAAAAAGTCCTGCCATGAACCCCTTTGTCTTTAAGGCTGAAGCCTCCCTCCCAAAATGTTTTAAAACACCATTGAATAGTGCACTCACTCACACTTCCATCACTCCAGACTTGTTTATGTTTATGAACATATACTTGCGATAAAAGACTCAATTATTTCCCAGTAGTGATATAATGGGGTGAGTCAGAACAAATGACCACTATATAGGTAAAAATCAAAATTTATTTTTCTTCTACTTACAAGGTTTTTAATAATCATAATATAAACCATTGTGATCTATGGTTTGACGGCATCTGGAAGCCAGCAGTAGAATTCCTTGATGGTATCACTCATTGTGTTTTGAATCGAAGAACTCACGATCCCCATTTTTAACTTAATTTAAGTTGTTGAATGTTTTTCCACGAAGGAAATGAGCCATTGATCTTAACAGTTGGTACTCTGATGGTTCTAGGTCTGGATTATATGCTGGCTGAGAGAGAAGCTCGATTCCATCCAAATCAGCTAGTTTTTCTTTTGTAAGGCGAGAGGTGTGGGGTCTGGCACTATCTTGTTGGGACAAGACTTGCTTCCAGTTGACTAAACCTGGATACAGCTGAACCAAAACATCGCACATTCTCTGCAGTTGTTCTGAATAGAGCTCTGAAGCGTAGAACGTCCTGGTTGACTACTAAAACACGCCCTGATCCTGATTTCCTTTCAACGCTCAAATCACCTTCCTTAAATTTTTGGAACCACCTTCTCACCGTCCTTTCATTCAAAGAGTCTTCATCCTCGAATTCAACGACTAAACGAGTGGCTTCAGCTGCTGAAAACTTCAGTTTCCATTAATGAAGCAAAATTACGAGAATTTCATACTTTACTGTCATTGTGAACAAAGGAAAGCCCGGATAGAGGGCATGCTGTTTACCAAATGATTTAGACGGGATCAAACACGAACTTCTTATCACAATTCTAAGCTCCCGAATGTATATAAGAGAGGAATTACGATGCAAAGTTCAAACAAAGAAAACGGTCATTTTTCCTGACTCAACCCATTAGATAAAGAGGTTATAAATAATTTTCATTTAGGAAAGAAATAATGAATATTGGCACCCATAGAAAAAGATAACCTATTAATTGTAAACAGTTTATTACACAGAGAGATAACTTAAGAAAACCAGTAGGTTCTACAGCTATGTAGTGAATTCGTAAACTATTGTTAATAAAATGGTCTAATTAATAATGTTTTGTACTTTCTTGAAATAATCATATTTCTCAAATCACAAGGAAATCTATTTCTATACTTAAACTACTTCTTCATTACTGCGATTCAAAAAACCCACCTATATTCATGACCTCCTTACCCTGCGCTCCTCCATCCACCCCTCTAAAATACTAGAACCCAACCCATCAACCTGTACACTCCTACACATGAATATTTATGCATCCTTCAAAAAATCCTTTACTATCCGCGCTTCCACTTTATGGAATTCATTGCCCATATCAATACGAAAAAGCACACTCCTTTAAACATCATCTATTTCTTTACCTCCTGGATCGTCAATCTTCTGAGTAAATGTGAAACATGAATATTTATTTTATATGCATTATAATAGTACACATAAGATGTATCCTTTTACAAGATTTCCTCATTTATTTTGTAACTCATAATTTAATTAAAAATCAATTTTTATTATTTATTATAGTTAATTATCATAACCAGACGATTGTACTATGTATTGTACTCATTTTTATTCTCAGGGGAGAAGTTGTTCCAGACTAAAGTTCATTTTTCTTCTTTCTTTTCTCCTTTCTAGATTATAATGTTACGGTTAAAGGGAGTAACTAGGATCGAGGACCGCCCAGGAAAACAAAGACCACAGACCTACAGGTAAGGCACCCGAGAAGGGCCCAGGCTTGTACCTGACCCGAACAGTTCGATGAGGATTTAAATTGACAAGCTCCCAGCCTGGAAGGTAAGTATTCAGTGGCAGTGAGGTAGAGTCAGTGATCAGTGAGTGAAGAGTCAGTCATGAGTCAGTGAGTGAGCTAGTGATAAACCTGTGTCAGTGAAAGCAGTGACAGTCTGTGTCTGTCAGTGTTGTATATAGATTTAGAGAATCTTATGTGTATTTGTGATATCTAGAATTACGTTTAGGATAAGTATTACCTTATAGAAATTTGTGTAATTAGGTATAAGTTAGACCAAAGTAACAATTGTTATTGTTAGTTTATATTAGATTAAGAATTCAGGTGTATTTATTAGTTTGCAAATATTTACTATTTTGTATCTAAGTGAAGTTTGATTACCTAGTCATACCCACAGTGGCACGTTACAATAATATACCTCCATTTATAAATTTTCTGATCTCTCTAAAACAAGTAATATGATTTACTTGTTTTAGAGAGATCTAAAATAATATTGCGTAAAAATTATGAAAAACATAAGTACAAGGAATATACATATTAATGCAACAGGGTGGATGGATAAGATAATATATTCAAAATGCAGATAAAGGTATAATGTAAGTACTAATACTTGTCCTTTTCTTAACAGCAAAAAAGGTGTAAAAAAAAAAGTAATTGTTCTCAATGGAATCCTCTTACGAAAATTAAGGGTCCCTTAATTACTCCACTCAACTTTTCTTAGTCTCAGGAGCTTTTGGTATAAGAAGAGTTAGTAGCAACTGAGCTGGAAACTTGAAATAAGTCTCGCACTTAGAACCGGGTCATGGGGTGTCTTTTCTATTTTTTTTTGACAAGACTTTCGAGGGCTTGGAATTCCAAAATAGACTAACTTTAATAAATTTGGTTTTTAAAGTGAGCGGGTGACAAAAAGAAAATATATTTTCTTCCTCGGGGCCCTTAACTTCGAGGCTGAACTCAGGAATAGCCATCTGATCTAGTAATATATTCGACAAAGAAAAAAAAATGTTTTGGACATAAAGGAAAAAAAACAAAAAAAAATATTTAATTTCTTAAATTGAGTAAATCATATGAAGAATTGAAATTGTTTTTTAAGATCATAAAATAGCTGTTATAGGAGAAATATTACTATCTGAATCACTCAAGAGCAATTAGCACAAGTGATTACAAAGATTACATTTATTAAATATGTATAAAAATAAACTCTGAAAATACAAATTATAAAATAAATTGAAATTAACATATAAACAATATATGCAACCGTACTCTGGGAACAATGAACCGGACTTGACTTCGAATCCTAGGATTCCTTAAAATTTAGAGTCTTGACCGGAGGCGAAGTTTGGTAACAAGTATTTATTTATTTATTGCTTTAAAGTATAAACTTTATGGCAATGGAGTTAGCCAGTAATATTTACATTTTACTATTAAAAAAAAAATTATAAAATATAAACATAAACAAATACATAATAATAGATAGACAATTAATACAAACAAGAATATTTTTACATGTTATACAATTAATAGAAACTAAAGAACATTTCTTTATATTATAACAATTAATATAAACAAAAGATTTTTTTTTTCTTCCAAGACATGATTTATACAAACAAAAAATAAAATAATAATAATAAGGAAATACATTTTTACAAGTCATATTTGATAAGGATTATAATGAAAATGATATCTCAGATGACAAACATTGTAGCAGAAATTGCAATAGATTATCTAACGTTTATTTAGTTTATTCAAATGTTCGGATTGATTGGAAAATGCAGTTATCTTTAAATATAATAAAACTGTCTGTCTAAAACTGTGAGATTTCATTAATTCGAGTAATATTAATCTTTTAATGATTGACTTTCCTTTTGATGAAAATTGGCCAGGTGGTTAATATATGTTAGCGAATATAATTAATTTGTTATTTAAAAGGAAATTTATTATTATAAGAATATTGGTCTCATTCGATAATATTTGGGTCAAATTACCAATAATAAATGCAATTAAACCGGAACTAGCTCTTTCAGAGGTTTTCGATTTTATTGCATTGCTTACAAAATTTGGTGACAAGTAAACACGGTTAATATCTACAGATGAAAAAAAATTATAATACTTTCAGTCTATCATTTATTTGAAAAAATATTGTTAAAACAATAAGCCTCCTTATTTCCTCTAATTTATTTGATGGGATTTTGTTTCATGTTTTTGTAAATAACAATAAGTATAATACATTTTTTTTTCTCCATTTAAGTTCTATGTTGAAACTTACATGTATATTTTATTGTTCATTAAAAAAAAAAATTGAGATTCTTCTGGGAATACAAAACAATAAGAGAAAAACACCGGTGATTTTTTATCCCTAGAAATAATGGAAAACTGCTAAAATGTTCCTACATTGTTAGTTGAACACATTCCCCATCATACTAAAATCTTTTGGCAAACAAAACAGTGATTTTCCTGATTCAAAACATTTAATTTTCACCAGATAAGAACTGAAAAAGACCTCTCACAGAGGCTGATAGTTGCATTGGGGAGCATTACTTCTGATCAGGAAAAATCTTCGACGTAAGCTCTCGTTTAGGAATCATCGGCCGAATTTACATTTTAATAGTCCGCAAAGAATTAAGTTCTGGATTTTTTGTGAAAAAGCCACTCTACAATTTCAGGGGTCCTCTACAAGAAGTTACGGTTATGCTTGAAAAGAACTGGTCGGAGCACCTTTTTTTGGAACAATTGTTGTAAACGAAGTTAAGGAAACAAATTTACATTTCACAAAGTACATTAAATTTTATTTCCAACAGCGTTAGAACATGCATCGAATATACACATCCTTTCCTCTCCCTTAGTTCAAGTGTTAAAATAAGTACCAAACCATCCAATTCAACTCTCATCCAATCCTAACAATTAAAAATCCTTCGAAAAATCATCAATGCTCCTTACTTTGTCACCAATAAACTTATCCATAAAAATCTTAATGTTCCATATGTTGCTTATTTAGCCCAAACCAGAAACCAATCCTTTCACAGTAAACTCCATAACCACTCAAATCCACTCGTTCCTCAACTTGCTTCCCACTCTTTTCCCGATAGTCCTCCGAGGCGTCTGAAACGAAGATGGCTACTACTGATGAGTAGTTCTTTTCAAGTTTTGACATGTTATTGTAATCGTTATCAATTGTAAATTTCAATAAATAAATAAATAGAGAAGTCAATAGTAAATGAATTATAAGTCAAGTAAAAAACAAAACTTTAAACAAATTAAAATATATAATTGAATGAATATCAGAAAATGATCTTAGAATGGTAATATTTGCTAAGAAGTACAAATGCTAAATAATGCATCCAGGTACATCATTTTAATTTTTCCATTCCAATTAAAAAAAATAAGTGCCTAGTTTTCAATAGGAAAAACTATATATTTAGTATACATATGCTTTATGACGGAGATGTGCCACCAAACCTAAAACACTTTATGAACCCTAATACCTCAAATAACAATAAAACTTGAGCAGGCCTTATATTGTACCAATTCAGAAAAAGGCCAGCATCCTCATTTTTCCTATCATGTCCTCGACTCTAGAGATTCTAACAGAAGCTATGAAAAAATAAAATAAATAGGTTCTGACTCCGATACTTGATACAGAAAATAAATTATTACGATATACATTATAGATTTTTTTGTAGTGTATATGTTAAAGTTTGTGGATGTCTTCTAATGTTGAAGTGAAATGTACAATATCTTTTTCGCTCTAAATAAAGTGATTTTATTTCCTGAACAGACAGTCCTGATGATTTCAGAACATTCGCGTTATCAGTAAGTGATTAGCAGGTATTAGGGAGACCGATAGTTTTAGGCTTTGTACAGGAATTTTCCAATATCAAAATATTAGCATGTTCCAACTAAAAGTAACTGATCATTTTAAATTTTACTTTATTATAATCTGTTATTCCTAATTAATTATAGCTGTTTCATTTGGTTTGTTTATTTGGGTTTAACGTCCTTATGTACTCCACTAGGGCTGAAAGGACGGAGACTGTTTCATTTGGTATTTGGTAGCGGTTGAGTTTTTATGAACAACTTGTAAAAATAAAGTAAGCACAAATTAAGTTATAACAAATTTTTTGTACCATATTTTCTTATCTGTGGATATCATAAAATACATATTTATATTTTAATAGCTTATAACCTGTATTCCAATATTTTATTATAAGAGATCGTAGGTTCAGTTTCTATTCAGAAGTCTCAGTTTAGCATTTGGCTTAGAGGTTACAAGTTATAGAATTTGATTTTATTGCAGGGTATTACGAAAGGATTGGTAAAGGTTTCTCCATATCGTTCAGTCATGGAATATTGAAGTTCTTTATAATAGATAAATTCATTGTTGACTAATAAGTAACGTTAAAGATCTCGGATTGGAATCAAAAGAACTCAATGATTTGGAAAAGCTACACTAACAAGCTGCCCTGCGAGATGTATCACAAAACAGATGAAGTTGCGGTCGCTCAGGTGTTTCTAGGGCGGACGGCACAGTTCATTGAAAAATACATAAGATAAAAAAAAAAATAAATAAAAAATAGAATGTATTGACAAGCGCATTCCTAGAGATTACATCACAATCACCATAAGAAATGTAACCAAAATGCCAGGAAGATTACAAAAAAAAAAATTTTGTTGAGCCCCGCAATAGGAAGCGTTAAGTTAAATATGTCTGATAATCATAATGGATATAGATATTTTTCAGGGTGTTGGTAGATTAGATAGCTGGTAAAGTATGTATTAGAATTACTAACTGGCAATCAGTTTCTTGTATTTCAAGTCTCGTTTAAGAGTCCGGTATAAATTTAAACTTAAAATTTTCACAAACGCTACAACACATATGGGTCCCACCCATAATTTAAATCCTTTGCAAATATCTTGACTTACCAAAAGAGGGCTTAATACATGTTCATATCAACAGAAATAATGGGGCATTCCCCTTGGATTCCAGCCACGATGTTATGAACTACAGGAAGGGGGAGAAAACTGTAATGGCTCGGGGCGAAACCATGGTAAGTGAATTTAATGTTCCATATCAGGGTGTGCGTCCTTTTAAATGAAATTCCTACCAACCCTTGGCTAGGCTCACTTCTTGTTAGAATTAATCTTGCTTCGAAGAAACTCAAGCAGAAGATAGTAAAATGTATCAGCCACGCTCTGGTTGTTACGAAATAGGCCTACTAAATCGAGTTATAAATAGTGAAGTTGTATTGCACTCGTATATACCTCACCCTGTACTTCTTAGTGTAAAAAATTGGGTGAAACTAGATCAAAAATGCCTCAGACCTTTCCTTTCTATTCCAATTCGTTGCAGATATACGATAGTTCAAAGACTTTTTTAAGGAAACCACGTTTTTTTTTACCATAAAAGCTGTAATATCTCCACATTGTTTAATTATTTTTCAAATTTTAATCATATTTTCAAATTTAGCATTAAATTTCCTCTAAGAGCAAAGTAAACATGTAACTTTGAATTTTACAAACTTGGATCCTAAAGAACAACTTGATCTTTAACTTATTTAGGGAAATTACCATGTCTACTGATACTTCAACGCTCACCGTTTTTCGAATAAACTATCCACAAAACTGCAAAGCTCATAAAAACTAGAAAATTTAACTATCCATTTGAGGGAGAAGTTAACTTTTGAAACAGGAAAAAAATGGTGTTTTAATTTGGCATAGAGATCAGTTACTTGTGTAAATAAGACATTATAATAATCGCTTAGTGGAAATAGGCATTTTAAACATAATAAACTCTTCATTGCAATAAAAATCAAAGAAACGTTTAAGAAAAAAAAAAAAAAAAAAGATAAACTCTCAATGCTGCGACACCAGATCAAAGGATTTTTTGTTATTACATTTATTTATTTATTATTATTATTTAGGATTTATTTGATTAGATTTTCAATAAAATAAATGTAAATGTTCAATGTAAGGTTTGAAACCCAATAATAATAATAATAATGAAAACAAACCTCATGCCCTTGGCTTCTGAATACATATGATATCGAAGAATACCACTTTTTCAGTGGAATTTTATGGACAGATGAGTCTGTTTTTACCGTAAATATTTTTACACTTACCTACTTAAACCCAAATCGATATACGCCATAAAAATATATGAGACTGCGAAAAATAAGCTCTTTAAAAAATAAACATATTTTAATCAAAAATACTTAGACTAATCAGGAAATCAATTAGACATCACAAAACATACCGAACGTCAGCGGTTTTGATCGGTTCCTAGGAATTGGACTTCCTGAGTCCGATTGACTTTAGATCATCAATTCTCGATTATTGGAATCAAAAAATCCCCAATAATTATAAACCGGCGAATTTATAAAAAATATTAGTCCAGTCAATAAACACATTGTAGAGTGCATGAAATATGCGATAATTTTTGACTCCACAGCTTCGTTAGGAGTAGTTAAAAGATAAACATACTAATAGTCCCCGCCCCTGGGGGTTGAGCTTAGGATGGGGGAGAGAGGGGAAGGTCCCATTTTTGGATTTTTCTATAATTTGGACTCTAGAAAACTATACTCCGATCAAAATTAAAGCTAATTAAATTTCCTATTAAATTGTTTAGAACCTTGGTACATAACAAACCACCCACTTCACTTTATATGTACCCAAGGGCAACGAGCATACACATAACTTTCATAGACGATTTCATGGGCATAAAAACATACTCATTTATGACTGACATACGTGGAAATCCTCTCAGAAGATTGAAAAGAATTTGAGATTTGTTAAAAAAAATCCTTTTTTAATTCATGGCAGGAGGAGGTACTGTTGTGTGCTACTCTCTCTCACGTCTATAAGACCTGTATTATTTTATGTACAGCAGGTTTACTTGTTGTTACATTAATAACAAGTGTTAAAAATAAAATTGAAAGTGAAAAAAAACAAAACAGAATTCATATCTCCGCTAGGGAAAAATGTACCAACTGCGGTGATATTAGCTAAGTTACATTGGTTGATAAAATCGCTCAACCACACTTAAACGGTCTCTACTAAAAATGTTTCCATTTTAAGTTCTTTACAATAGAAAAACACTGGAATGCCTCATACTATTGTATACAATATGTTTAAAAGCCATTTTCTAGTGCAGTTGGTTCTGTTAGACAGCTCTAAGTGCCTATTGTTAAAGCTACATTTAGTGAAGGAGTTTCCTGGAGTTTAAAAGGGCACAACTGAACAGTTGACAAAGTGTAGTGTTATAGTTGTGACAATTACTAAATTATAGGTAACATATAAGTAAGATTTTTATAACTTTTTTAAAATCTTATCAAATACTTTTTTTTTATTTTGAACGTTATGAAGTGAATTTTTTCATAACGGTCACTAAAGAACGCGCGAATATCATTGCTTCTATGGGAATCTTGATTTTTTTTTTTTCTTCCGATCGCAGTTTTATGATTTTTGACTGCATTTCTTTTCTTTCTTCGGACCACTTTGTACCCTCTTTTTTTCTCTTCTAATATTAGTAAAATTTTTCAGTGTTTTCCTATATGTGTTTCTATCCAGACAGTCGGCATCTGAAATTTTAAGGTGCTATAATTCTTTAATTTGCTTCGAGTATCCTCCCATGCTTTTGTTGCTAAAAAGTTTTTTAAAGATCTTTTTGTTAAATCTTTCCTCCTTTATCCTTTTCATGTGCTCATAGAATATCAGCATTCTGTTTCTCATCTCGGTTTCTAGGTCTTTGAACTTGCTTTTATAATTTAATTAACATATAATAACTTTATATTTTATTCATATATTTTACCCTCCGAGGCGTCTGAAAAGAAGATGGCCTCGAGACCTTCTAATATAGTACTTCATTATATAGAACCTTTATAAGTGCTACCAATGGGTAGTTGCTTTAAAACAAGTGACGTGTCATTTTTATCATTATCATCGTATTTACTTTATGTATAATATATTGTATATACAGTTGTAAATTTCAATTAAATAAATAAATTAAAAATATATATATATATTTTCACAATTACTGAGCTTGCAGTAGGTAGTGGGCTAACTGGCCTGGAGTTTCAGGGTAACAAATTTAAATATTTTCTTAAGAGGATCCCATGTAATCCAGGATTAAAACTTTTATGATTCTGGTATCATCAATGTATGGTATCATCCATGTATGTATCATCCATATATGGTATCATCCATGTGTACATAGTATCATCCAATATCATGTAATCCTGATTATATACGATTGTATTTTATGTTATAATTATTATTTCATGTATTTATTTATCTTTATTTATTTTAATTTAATTTTTTTTCTGAAAAAAATGTATGCTGTAATTACAGAAGCATCAAATTTGTAAATAATAGGCCAGACCATTGTACTTTTTTACTGTGCATTATTTTTATTGTTAGGGGACAGTAAGTCCCAGAATAAAGCTTATTTTTTCATTTCATTTCAAAACGTCAAAGTAAAATAAACGCAAATTATTAAAGATATTTAAAATTGTAAGAATTATTAAGAAAAACTTTTTTTTTTTTTTTTTTTTTTTTTTTTCTGTTGGCTCTAAAAACCTTGTAGATCCTTGACCACCTGAACCAGCCAACTCAATCTCTGTATATCTTGGGACATTACTTCTGCTTCGTTTCATGTTCGTCTGGTATCTTAAAGCCGAGGTCCGTGTTTATCACAGATTTTCTGTGGCTGATTAAGGTTTCGTAATGGTGAGGATTTTACAGGATAGGGTTATTAGTCCTATGCCCAACCCCCAACCTGGAGGACAAGGAGCTATGTCAGGCACAGGGGTCGCTCACCTCCCTGTGGCTTCCAGGGTGAGGACAGTGTACTGCTGCCATGTGGGAATCGAACCCACGAATTGAATTAGCCTGAGTATCTGGACTTATCTGGATGGCGGTCACCCATCCAATTACTGGTCAAGCTCGACAGTGCTTAACTTTTATTATCTACTGCAAATGTCTCAGTCTACTCAACTACCCCGGCTCCAAGAAAAATTTATACCCGACTAAAAAAAATATTGTAGGAATATTGACATGAATATGTCTTTTGGTTGGGGTCTATAGTTTTCTTGAGAAATGTTTTTTTCACCCTCAAAAATGTTTTGACATATTTTGACACGCTCTAGCTCTGTTGGGGTTGCTTGGATCAAAAACTTGACGACAGTTTCTTTATCAGAAGCAGTAGATAATAAATATACATTCCATGATCTATTGTTTTTTCCAGTTAAGGAGAAATTAATTTTTTTAAATAAAGGTCTGGGTGGGAAGCAAGTTGAGAAACTAATGGATTCGAGTGGTTATGGAGCTTTCTATAAAAGGATAGGTATCTGGTTTGGGCTAACTCAGCAACATATGGAACATTAAGGTCATTATGGATAAGCTTATTGGTGACAAAGTGAGGGGCATTTAGGATTTTTCGAAGGATTTTGGACTCTAAGGATTGGATACCAGATGAATTGGATGGTTTAGAAGAGCCCCAAAGCTCAACTCCGTACGTCCAAATAGGTCAAATAACAGTCATGTAAATAAGTCTTTTGTAATGAATTGAAAGGTTTGATCGTTTTTCTAGTAAATGTTGAAGTAGTCTGTAACGACGTGCAGTTTCTTGTCGCTTTAGTCTTGAGGTGGAGATTTAAAAAAAAAAAATTAGATCCATTTTTTAAAAAATTTAAAATTATAATCTCGTAAATTAAAATTGTATTTTGTAGGATATGCCTTTTGTATTTGAAACATACTCTATATTAATAAACTGATAAACTAACTAAAAATATTAATCGGTTAATTATTCCCAGTGTTATATTAATGTTTCAATTATATTCAAAGAAATAAAATAAATTACATTCCGAAAAATGAGTAACAGGAAGTAATATAAATGTTGAAATGATATATGAGGGAAGGTGCTTAATATCAACAGGCCAAGATATGTGACAGTAAGCGTTTGCAATATAAAATATGAATAATTCATCTAGATATCCCGCATGGAATTAGCAACAATAAATTCTCTCTAGTTTTCAAGCTTTGAAAAAAAAATTATTAAATAAAAAAAAAAAAAAATTAAGAAATCCAATTGCTTAAAGATATTTCTTCTTCGCTCTTGCGAGAATCCTTCATACTCTTCTTTATCTATCAATCACAACTTCCCTTGGGATGATCATATTTCACAAATCATCGGAAAAACCATCTTCATCCCCTAACAGCTCCTTGATTCTGTGATTCATTCCCACAAGTAAAATAAATTCCTTTCTAATATAGGGATCCGATATATATGGAGTATATGGGTTCGCATATTATAGTATCTTCTTCTAAAATCCTCTTCTCTATCTTTAAAAATATACTAGCATCAACCGTTGAGGCTTCGCCCGCTCTCATAAGTTGAAAATTTATAATTGACAAGGGTGTTCAATATTCCAAAGCCACCTTTTTTTTTCCACAGTTTTTGAAATTTTGAAACGAAACTCTCAGGGTCTTAACTGTGTCAAATAAAGTTTCTTTTTAGGTAATTATCTGCTCTCCAACCTTCTCTAGCGACGCTAACTTTGGAATTCCAAGGGGATGTGGTATTTTTTACAACGGATTTCGATAAAAAAATCAAATTTTGAATCGATTTTATACCGGTGAATTTTTTTATAATATATATATATATTATACGAAATAGATCTCCCATCAGAGGCTATTCACTTCAGCGGCCGAGCGGAAAAGAGCAAAAAATAAATTATTAATAATTCTGAAATATTGTCCTAAGTAATTTATCTGAGCATATGTATAAATTTATCTGAGTATATGCATACATATGTATTTATATGTATGGAGTACATGGGCTCCCATCAATCACATAGATATTCCTCAATGAGCATTCCACATGCAGTGTCCAAGCTTAATTTGTCTGTGATATTGATTAGTATTATTGTCAATGGTGAGGTGATTAGGATTAGTACAATCTTTGGACCAAATTTAGTCTACGAAAACTACGTTTTAAATATATTTAAACAAATCCCTTTTGTTGAATTTCGTACTTGAAAATGTTAACCTATATTATTAAAACTTTTATTAAAAATAGCATAATGACTATCTTGTCTGTAGCGTAAACAAATACTTAATATAAATTTGAAAATTTGATAATATTTAATACGAATTACTAGAAATTAAATAATTAATAGAAACTGCTACTTCCATTGTGATCTTAATGAAAGCAAACGGAAACTAATCAACCAACGGAATCAGAATTTGAGGTTTTGAAGCAATTACAACTTTCTTCATTAGCCTTGTGATGTGGTGACCTTACATTATGTCTTATTTCTAATGATGATAAGGGTGAGATAATTTATATATTAAAAAAATAAATAAAAAATAAGAAAAGAAAATGAAACATTGACATACTGAAAGACTTTTAAAGTACGAGTTAGTACACTCTTGTAGCATCCAGGCCTTACCTGAAAAAAAAAAATTATTATTTAGTAAAACTATTAAATCTTCTTTGTTGTTTTTAAACAATAAATTAAAATATGGAATCTAACATATATTTTTTGTCCATAAACAATGTACAGTATAGTTAGAACTTCATATTAAAAAATCAAGCATTGAAGATTTAAGAATCGCCTATTTGCAACCAGTTGCGGTAAGAAAATTTGATCCCAAAGACGCGAAATCCCTGGTGGATATATTTTACAAAACACGAATGGCTAAGCATTTGATACTACATGAGATTTACCAAACTGAAAATATGTGCAACAGTACATAAGTTGGATGCGGTGCTGTATCCAAGACACAAAACACAATCCTTAAAAGAAATTCTCAAGAATGTTCATTAATTTGTTTCTAGCCATAAAATCGTGTAATAAAATACAAAAAAATATATATATAAAAATAAAAAAAATTAAGAATATTAACTCCTATTTATGTCTTTATGCAGTTTAATATCAATAAATACAAAGCGATTATTTTCGCAAAAAAATAATTTTTACCTCATTTTATGTCAAACATTTATTTCTGCCAGAAACAACTTTGATTCTGACATTTGTTCTGAGAAACAATCGTGGAAGGCACTAGAAGCAAATGTTTAATAAAAAGTGAGGTAACAAGTATTTTTTTTCGAAAATTATAGGTTTTCAATAACGTTTATCTCGAAAATGGTTGAAAGTTCGACGAATATGTATAGAACTAATGTTATAGGAAATTTAATTAGCTTTAATTTTTATTTGAAGCATATTTTTCTAAAGTCTACCGTTTTCGAGATATAATCGAAAAACCCAAAACTGGGAACTTCTCCTCTTTCCCTCACCGTTAGCTCTCCCCCCAGGGGTGGGGACCTTTAGTATGTTTATCTTATAACTGCTCCTAACGAGGCCCTGAGGTAAAAAATAATCGCATATTTCATGCACTGTACATCCCTTATTTCAGCACTCGTTATTGTCTGGACTACTAATATCTAATACATTTTATAACAAGTCATTATTATTAAAATAAATTATATCTTGCCCCAATTGACTGTAGAATGGAAAAATTGACAGATGTGAGTAACACAGAAGCATTCATATGACCGATAATACTGGTACAAGTAAAGGTATTGTGAAGGAGAAGGGAGAAATAGTCCGGCAAGTGGGTGGGTCTCATTGGTCCTTTTTGCTTGCCTCTGCGGGATATTTGGCATTTTCCAACTCCCCGTGGGACTGTCAAGATTCATTTCAAGGGGCCACTATAAAATAAATATTAACTGACACGAATGGGAATGGAACCGATACCCCTCTGAAGGGGGAGATCTTGAGCCCACGCACTCAGCAACTCGACCGTGAATATAACTTCGTAATATCCTATCAAACCTTAGCCATATAAATAATATTTTTTATTTATCTTCAATTCTATTTATTAAAATTGTATAAATAATCAAATTCTTAAATAAATTGCTAGAGATGAGATGCTATGGTTCCCCTGATAAGATGCTAATGTGAAGAAGATAAGCGGACTAAAATTAATGGGATAACATTGCTAGCAGGATACTCTGGAAAATCTAATCTCGCCTCTAAAGTGCAAAATTACTACCCACGAGCTTTCCCAAAAGATTTATACTTCATGATAAATAATACTGTTCAATTTATTTTTAAAATTAAAGTTATGATTGATGATAAATAATAATATGGTATATAATAATATATTGTTATAATAAGATTAGATTTGTTCATTATTATTGTACGTTCAAATAAATTGTTTTTTTTTTCTCTCATCTTTATGATATAATCTTATAATTTATAATTCTGTAAATTTCAAATAGTAAGTAGATAATTGAATTTGATTAAATTAGTTGAAATTATTTATTGAATAGCTTTGGAAAAAAATGAAGCAACTATCGAAAAACTATCGATAGTTCTCAACCGATAGTATCGGCCCATCGATATTGCTAACTATCGACTATCGCCCAACCCTGCTCTACAACCCTTATTTCAGCTCTCATTAACTGGAATATTCTATTTCCTTCATCCATGTTTTCATTGGCTTATCTCATTTCCGTTTACCTTCTATTTCCTACCCTTATACTATACTTCTATTATACAATGATTTTATATATATACTTCTATTTCCTAACCATATCCAACAAACTGACTCTAAAAAGGTACGTGAACTTCCTCCAAAAATATTGCATCGTCTTTCTGATTGTTAAACCAGTTACTTCCAGTTCCTTGAGGAGTGAGATTAATTAGCTTAGAAAACAATGGTAAGTATTTTGATTCAATGTAAGGAGTGCTACCGCCTTAAAATTTCTTTGACTTAATTTTTTTAATACATCTACAAATAACAATTATGTTCTCAAACTTAACATTCATGTTTTTTTGCATTAAGCAACTTACACGGACTAAGGCTTCCTTTTTTACATATATTATTGAATACTATAATTCCTATTAAAATCACTGTGATAATTTCAAAATAAGGAATCCATCTAACAAATAGTATCAATTTAGAAACCCAGTTTACTATTATAGTATTTTAAGGATCCATCAGAGCGGCAGATCGAGCTAGCGGACTGATGTGCCTTAAATCTCAATTTTATCATAACTCACTTGTGAACTGATGATGATTGATCACAACTCTCTGACGTCACTAGCAGGCTTGAGCCAGATAAGGGACTTTTTTAACCTTCTTTTAGCTTCCCAACGATTTAGTAATTACCAGAACTAAACTTAGCTCAAAAAAGATATTTACAGAGTGAGTACCTCTTAATGTAAAAAAAAAATGAAAAATCATAGTTTGCCCAACAGAATTAATGATGATAAGTAAATAAATGTAATAATATAAGATTCTCTGATCTGGTATTGCTTTATTGACAGTTTTCCTTTATTTTCTATTAAACAATCATTTTTTCTTTGTTTTTTATTCCAATGTATAGTTTATTACGTTTAAAATGGATTATCATAATGTTTTATTTAAACAATTAACTGATTTGTATGCCAAATAAGAACACCATGTTTTTTCGGTTTTAAAAGTATATTTCTCCATGAAATCAAAACAGAATCATTAGCTTTGTGGATAGTTTTTTCGAAAAACGGCGAGGGTTGAAGTAATATAAGACATTGTGACCTCCCTAAATAAGGTGAGGATCAAGCTGTTCTTTAGGTCATAAGCTTGTAAAATTCAAGGTTAAATGTACTCTGCTCTTATAGAAAATGTAATGCTAAATCCGAAAATGTAGTCAAAGTTTGCAAAATATTTAAACAAAATGGAGATATTACAGCTTTTATGGTAAAAACGTGGTTTCCTCAAAAAAGTCTCTGATTTATTTATGACTATCTGCAACGATAGACAAATTAGAAAAAACGAATTGGAATAGAAAGGTGTGCGGCATTTTTCTAAATTTTTTATCTAGTTTTACCCAATTTTTTAAGAGATACTCACCCTGTATATAGGCATACAGATAAATAAGTGTTTTTTGTGATGTAAATACATATTCCAGATAAGATATCAAATTCCGGTGATAACGATTGATGAATTATTTGCAACTTCGATTAGCAGTCATAAATCCTAATTATATTGATCCTTCTATACCATCACGAGTACCTCAAGTGAAATATTGGTAAACCACAAAAACATTAATATAAAATATAAACTATACTGAGTGGTAATTCAATTTTTTTTTTTTTTTTTACATAAAATCTCTATTTATACCTTTCAATCACAGTCACTAACAATCAGAGATTTGATGAAATACTCCTGCACCTCCTCCTAACTTCATTTTCTTTTGTTTTCCTAACTTAGCTCAGGAAAACCCCCATTCTGGCATTTTTTTTTTTTTTTTTTTTTTTTTTTTTTTTATATCCTAATTTACAACTGTATAAAATATATACATCTAGTAAATGAGCTGATTATGATTACAATAACATGCGAAACTTGAACAGAACAACTCATCATTAGCCCTAAAAAAAAAAAAAAACTTTACACTAGAAGGTCTCTAGGCCATCTTCTTTTCAGACGCCTCGGAGGGTTATCGGGAATAGAATAGGAAGCAAGTTAAAGGACTAGTGGATTTGTGTGGTTATGGAGTTAACGATGAAAGGATAGGTATCTGGTTTCTGGCAATTTTTAAAAATAAAAGAATAACTTTTGACTTTTTTATAATAAATTTGAGGAACACATTTCGCTCATTTGCTGCAACAACGACGTAACTCAAAAACTTCAATTCTGCAGAAGGACAGACTTGTGAATAAACTACAGGACGATCTACAGACATAAAATGGTGACATATCCTGCTCTCTCTTAGTGAATAGTTGAAGCTCAAATATAACGTTCTACCGGCTAAAACAACATAGGTCAATGGTTCATTATACAGTCAGAAGCTCAGCATCACTCAAAAGCTTGTTTTGAGCCAGCAAATGAGCGATTTAATATATTTTTATAATTTCAGTATCACATCAGTAGGTGTATGTGACTGAGAACAAAAGAAAACAACAGAAATTATTAATAAAAACGATTTTTAAAACTTATATTACATTTAAATCAAAGTATTCAAATAATGAAGGCTGTTGTTGCCGAACTGATTTAAGGGAGAGACGCAATTATAATTCGCAAATTGAATTATTCTTTTGTTCATTTTATCACATCATTCAACTAATAATATTTTTTTTTATACTTTAGAATCCCATTGGAAATAATTAACAATACCGCAAAGCTCTTCCACAATCTGCTATTTATAAAGTTCCGAAAGCAAATCGATTCGCACTAATGAATGAATTAGTGTCCCTTCGATAAAGGATCTACTTCACCTTCAATAGCAATCTCAAACCAATTTCATGGTGGAGAGCACGCTTCTTTTTTTTTTTATTTTAAAATTTCAAAGCGCTAGTAAATGTATACAAAATAAGCTGTTTCTATTTTCATTATAGATATAAAACTGTTCAAATCAAAGGTTCATTATATTGTGTGAATATATAATGTTTTATGGGACTAGCTCTATCATTAAATGTTAATGTAAATATATTAACGTCATGAGAAGATTGAAAAAATCCATTTTCCGAAATGTACCTCCTCACAGGCATAAGATGAATTCTGCTGATGCATTAATTAAACAAATTTTGGGACGTTACCGTCACAATCAATACAAAAAGTTTAATATAGATAAAATAAAACAAAAGTAGGCCTAGATATATTTTAAATATCAATAACTATACTGGGTGAGTAGCTCTTAGTATAAAAAAATAAATTGGGTGAAACTAGATCAAACATGTAGACCTCACCTTTCTATTCCAATCCGTTGCAGATATACGATACTGTATTCCTTTATTTTCTAATTAACAATAATATTTTTCTCTGCTTTTTATTCGAATAAACAGTTTATTATGTTTAAAAAAGGAAATTTCCATAGTCGGAAATTGTCATAATGTTTTAATTACACAAGTAACTGATTTGTATGCCAAATGAGAACACCATGTTTTTTTTTTCGGTTTTAAAAGTACATTTCTCCATGAAATCGAAACAGAATCATTACTTTTAACATACCATTCGAAAGCTGAATACATTTGTAACTTTTTGTGAGATTTGCAGTTTAATGGATAGTTTTTTTTCGAAAATCGGTGAGCGTTGAAGTAATATACGACATTGTTACTTCCCTAAATAAGGTGAAGATCGACCTGTTTTTAGGTCACAAGTTTGTAAAATTCAAGGTTAGATGTACTCTGCTCTTATAGAAAATTTAATGCTAAACCCGAAAATGTGGCCCAAGTTTGAAAAATATTTATCCAAAATGGAGATATTACAGCTTTTATGGTAAAAACGTAGTCTCCTCAAAAAAGTCTTTGATTTATCGTATATCTGCGTATATCGGTGGGTTTTTTTTTTTACATTTTTGATCTAGTTTCACCAAATTTTTTTTTTTTACACTAAGAGGTAGTTTGGTTAGCCATCATGGTTGGTGACCATACTTCAACAACCTATTACATGGTCTACCATTACAAAAGATACTTGGAGAATACGTTTGTTAGTTTAAGTGTTCTTTAATTTTTTAAAAGTGTAATTTTGACCAGTTTGGAGGCCAAAATTAGTACTTCATCTGTGTTCCTCAAGGCGAGAAATATGGATCTTTATGCGCTTCCACTAATCAACGTTTAACAACAGTGATAATTAATCACACTTGACTATAGGAACACCACTGATGTTAATTCTCTGTTAATTAATTTTCTTGGGCGTTTGTCTAAAAGTGTCCTTTTAAGGGCGGTTTATTTGTCACCAGTATTCGTCCTCTTCTCGTGGCGCTTAAATTAAAAAGGTCTCCACCACCCTGTTCTTAAGTTTTGTCCAAACCTTATAAGTGGAAACTCATTCTGAATTACGTTGATCTGTTACCAAGTAAAGTGACATATTACTAACCTAATTTAACGGAAACCTGTAAATATAGTATTCCCTCAATTTCTACTCAAACCAAAGAAATTCTTTTGCAACACTCGCTTACGATTCCGGCTTTGTGATGGACCAACTCCAACAACACTATATACTAGGATTGCTGAGTGTTGCCTGATGCACTGACCTAATATACATCGTAAACCGCTTGTTCCTCCGACACCGATTGATGTCTACTATTCGTGAACAGGGGCACATGCTGGCCGTAAAATTTACAACGGAGCCAATCAAGTAAACACTCCCTCTGTTTACTTCCCCGCCAAAACAGATGTTCCCAGCGTGCAAGGTTTGGCAAAGCGTCAAGTAAAACTTTCTTCACTCTAGCGTCTGCAGTTCTCAAGGACTCTGCAGGGCTCTACGCTCGACCAAAACAAACCATGAATTTAATGGATCGCGAGGGGGTTCGTTCTACGCCAGTTTTCTGCGCTTATTGAAGGTTTAACCAACACATTATTTCTTACATATTGATTTTTTAGATCCGACTAAAAGCTTATACATAAAGAGATATTGAGGAATAATACAAAACATCATACATTGCTGTTCTTAATATTAAAAAATAATATTGCTTTATTAGAGTAAGATTTGCTATAAAAACTTTCCGAAAAAAATGCAATGGAGTTCGATAAATATATAGTAGTGGGGGACAAAGACACGCAGGGGTTTTATAGGGGGAAATCTGTTAGTTGTTATTTTGGAAACAACCAGGCAGCAGCTTTGTCTTAATAGCCCTCAATTGCATAACAAAACTTATGGTGATAGTGTTAGTGTTGGCTAAAAAAAAGTAGGTAAGTTTATTTTTCTGTGTTTTTATGTAATATTTTTTCTTGTTCTAAGTCAATAATTTCAAACGTGGTTTGAGGTATTTCCAAAGTCAAACTTACAGCGATCAGCCTCATGGTTTAGCTTCACGTTTCTGTTTCAAAACCTCTTTTATCAGCTGTTTACATTGTTGGGGGAACCGCTATTTTGGAAATGTGAAAATGGGGCAAATCCCAGCACTCATAAACGTCTACAGAATATTTTCAAATAAATTTCCAGAAAAGAATAAGGACAAATTTGTTGAGAATAAAGATATTGTTATGATAGAAAGCAATAGCAATAGGGTTTCATAAAATGATATTTTTCTCAGAGGACTAGTCCGAGTTCAGCATTCACTGAGATTTACTGAATATTCTATATACAACTCCATTTTTTGTTGTGTATTTTTTAAAAGAATTTTTTTTATTGATATTTCGTAAAATATACATAGTTTATATTACCCCAAAACCCTATATTGTGCGTGGCTTTGTTTCGCAAAGTTTTTTAAATATAAACTTGAATTCCCAACTATGTTTAGCTTCAATCTGGTTGCCAGTATCGTGGGCATTTAGCTAACACCCAGGTCTAAGTAATCCATTCTTAAACCGAGAAAAATCAGTTTTCCTCTTGCCTCAAGAAATGAAAAACCGAAAAATGTGGGTCTTTGCCCCCACCTACCCGATACATAGAGAAATTGACAAATATTTATTCATTGTCTTGATATCATGAGAACTATGTTGTTTCATCTTTTTATAGAAATTTAAACCTGTATAAAATATAAAATACTTCTAGTAGATGAGATGCAAAAAATTGAATGTCAATTGCTAGTGAAGTAAACGGGTAGTTGGTAGCATCTATAACAGTTCCATATAATTAAACTTCTATATTACTTGTTCCCGAGGACATCTCCTATTTAGACACCTCGAAGGGTTATCGGGAAAAGAATGGGAAGCAAGCTGTGATATTAATGGAATTGAATGGTTTCGGAGTTTACTATCAAAGGTAAGGTATCTGGTTTGGCCATAATCAGCAACATATGGTACGTGAAGATCTTACTGAATGAGTTGGTGACAAAGAAAGGAGAATTGGGAATTTTTTTAAGGTTTTTGTACTGTAAGGATTGGATACAAAACGAATTGAATGGTTTAGGGTACCCCCAAATCTCAACTCCGTATGTCCAAATCAGTCTCTTGTAACTAACCGGAAGGTTTAAACGTTTGTCTAGTAAATGTTAAAGAAGTCGAAAACGACGGGCCGTTGACTGCTAGACTTAATTAGCTAAAATGAAGTGTGGTTGTTCATAAGCTATACAAGTTTACTACGACAAATATATATTTGTTTCCAAGATAATGAAATTGAGCACTAAAATTTTAAATTGAGGTGTTCGTTACATATCAACGATAATTATAATACTTCTATACTTTACATTAATTTATGATAATAATATTATTATATGTATTTTTTTTCTTCATTTATTAATAGTTACAACTGTACAAATAATGTGTTGATGGTGAATACAATGGCATGTAAATAACTTCTGAAGAGCTACTCACTTCAATAAAATCTACACCAAATTCTACACTAGAAGGTCTCTAGGCCATCTTCTTTTCAGACACCTCGGAGGATGATCGGAGATGGAGTGGTAAGCAAGTTGGGAGACTAGTGGATTGGAGTGATTATGGAGCTTAATAAGGAAGGATAGGTATCTGGTTTAGGCTAAATCAGTAACATATGGAACATTAATATCTTTATGGGTACGTTTATTGGTCACAAAGTAAGGGGCATTGAGGATTTTTTGAAGGATTTTTGATTCTAAGGATTGGATATGAGATGAATTGGATGGTTTAGTGGAGCCCCAAAGCTCAACTCCGTACGTCCAAATAATCCCAGTCATGTAAATGAGTCTTTTGTAATTAATTGGGAGCTTTGAACGTTTGTCCAGTAAATGTTGAAGTAGTCTTTAACGATGAGCAGTTTCTTGTCGTTTTAATCTTGTATGCGGATTCCTAGTAAGACGTTAGCCTATCAGGATTCCTAGGTAGCGGATCTGTTCAACAGGGATTAGTGGAATATCATTAAAGGATACTGTATGTGTTTATAAACTTAGAATGATAATTAATACTTAAATCAACAATAAATAATAATATTATTTTTTTATACTCATTCCAATCCCTCCTGATAAATAAAACATGCACGTTGAAAATTTTTGGATTTTTTAACCATCAACCTGCAAACATTCCATTATATCGGCACAAAAATACGCCCTTTTGTTCTTGAAATGCGGCTGCTCATCAAGTCAACGCGTTGTTCTCTGACAGGTGAGATTAAGTGGAGTTTAGAGTTCAGGTGCTGAGTTGATCAGTCAGGTGAATTTACTGAGGATCATTCTAAAGCAGGAGTTGCTATAGCAGTACCTCCCTCCAAGAGGTCATGAACTTTGGGTCATATTATTAGTAAAAATATTCAATTCCAAAAAAATTCTATATGCTCATGTTCCTTATTAGAAAACCTCAATTTATCCCTGACAAAAACAATAGATCATGGATCTATAATCTATATATAATCAATTTCTTTTTCCAATTTACATTTTAGAAGTAAAAGGATCAAATTACTTCAATTAATATTTAAATTAAATTAGAACTTAATCATTATTTGAAATAAACAAAGTTGAAAACATTTCTGATAAGGAAAATATCAGCGAATTTCCGATCCGAACAACACCAAAAGAACTACAGCTTGTCAAAATATTACATTTTTGATTGTGAAAAAAACATTACACCAAAAGAGTATAGACCCCCAGCCAAAAGACAAATACATATAAAAGAAAAAAAATTAAATATTTAATATTGTAAAATAATTAACTTAAAATAATTCTTCAACAAATCGTTAAACCTAGTATGTTTTTAAATAAAATTAGATGAGAATACTGCTAGTCGGTCAAGCTATAATTAGATCTAGTCCGTAAATAAGCACATTACTCTGACTAAGAGATTGGAAAAATTAAGTATATATATGATAATAAACCAAAAATTTATCAAGAAAATCTTGTATAAGTATAATAGATTTTTTTTTTCTAAATGGAACTGGAGATGGCTGAGGGAGTTGGGGAGAGGTTCACAGCTCGCTCGGTACAGATTGTCGTAGATTCGAATACCACCTGGGTGGGTTAAAATTTATTTTGAGCTACGGAATGAATCCTGACCTTCCCGCCATGGCTAGAATAGGTTTGTACCCTGCAGGATAACCCGCCCTTCCTGCTTTAGTTGGAGTACTTAACCACCCCATTAGTCGCATGATCCTGTGAGGTGCATGATGACATTGTTTTAGCCGTTATTTTCTCATTGTATTGTACATGTTTTTTAGCACTTACAATCAGATAAAGAGTTTCGTGAATCTTTTTGAATGAAATATATTGCATATAATCTTCATAAATTCACAAACACCTGTGAGGTGCGTGCGACTAGTACAGTTTTATTTTGGTTCTAGAATTCAACACGGCTTGCACAAATCTGTTTTTAGGTCTAACCTATTGTTATATATTAAAGGGCTCAAGCACCTCAAAAAATCTTCAAAACGTTATAACTCCCTTCCTCACTTTGATTTAAATCTAGTTTTTAAAATTTGACTATAAAATCTCTAATTGCTGAAGGTTTCCTAAAATTACAAAAAAAAAAAATCAAAGTGAAAGGCTAAGGCAATTTTCTTAGGGAATAACAGTTATTTTGAAATTCATAAAAAACATTTTGCATGAAAAAAACATTTACATAAATTCATGAAAAATTCGAAAAATTAATGAAATGCATGGAGACGATCATAGTGTTTGGTTTAAATCGTTCAAGGAACTCTAGTTCGTCAAAATAGTGTAATGATTGGTTCAAATAATATCAAATTATAACATTTATATTTTGTGCTATAATTTTAATACAAGTAAAAAAATGGCATTTTTTTTTTTTTTTTTTTTTTTTTATACAAAAAAAAATCCAACTTTTTTTTCCATACTTTGGTATTCATGCTTGAAGGACGTGGAGCCAAGGTCATTTTTAATACAAACAGACAGCATGCGACCATACTACACGCAAGTTAGGCAACGAGTTCATTCGTTCCACTAAAAACATCAAATATAAATTAACAAGACAATAAATCAAACAACCATCCATATTTTGAAGTATTATTGGTAACGATATACAACGTAAATTTAAAATTGAATCATCGATTATTTCTAGGATTTCTCACAGTTATCTTACTAGACATATATTTTTTAGAAAAACAGCTTTTAATTAATAAAAGGCCGCGGATCGAGAAGGTTGGAGGAGACTTATTGAGGAGGTCCTGGTCCTGCTCTAAGGACTGTCGCACCGAATAAATAAATAAATTTTTTTTTTTTGAGCCCAAGACTTCCATTGAAGTCCAATACTGGCATGGGTGGGAAGGTCAAAATTAATGTCGTGGGTCCACCACGAGATAAATTTTAACCCGCCCAGGTGGGATTTGAACCCACAACCTCCTGGTTACAAGCGCGCTGAGACCCTCGCCCAACTCACTCGGTCATTGGGTCCCCCAAAAGTAATTTCAACAATACAAATAAGTAATCAGATTAGCAATTTAATTTAAATTATATTTTAAAAAAAAGGTTCCGTTAATTGAACGTTCCGATAACTGGCGTTCGGATAATCGACGCTTCACTGTATTATTAATATATCAAATTATTTATGTATATATTTTTTTTACACGAATCGGCCAGCGAGGACCACGCTAATATAATTTATTCTTCTTCACACATTCAGCCTTCCATCTATTTCAATACTCTTTCATCCTCTTGGACTGTTTCTCTCGCTTTCCCTTAGTCTATTTTATCCCTCGTCTCTCCCTCTTCTCCACAAGAACCATAACTTCCTTTAGTTTTTCTTCCAAAAAGATCTCTATCCAAGCAGTCTTTATCCGTGATATTTAGCCTGCCCATTTCCTGTTTTATTAGTTTTACAATATAAATCATATTATTTATAATATATGAAACGTGTAATTCCAAAACCAGCCAAGTCAATTTTCCAGATTTTATTTTTAATAGTTTTTCTACTACATAATCTTATGGTAGAAGATTTTCTCTCCCAAAAGTAGTTAAATCAAAGAAAACTGACACAAAAAAATAAGTTCTGTTCTTTGATAACACCAATAATCGACCAACGAATAAGTGATAATTACAAAAACTTTACAGTGTTTATACGGCTGAAATTAATGACATATCCATGGCTTTACTATACTCCTTGAGCTCGGCCATTGAATATGTTTTACTCGTGGTAGACTTACTCAGCGCTTTAAGCTCTATGAAGAACATGTATTCAGATCGCTTAGGAATACACTGCATTCTAGATCTGGTCAAGAAGCTTTATGAACGAGGAAAATCGGTGTATTTTAAGGTTTCATTTGGTCACGAAGTCATATCGATATAAGAGGTAATGAAATGGCAGATGAAGCAACAAAAGAAGCTCTATTCCTCCCAGGGCCTGGCACAACCTTTCTTACGGCAACAGAACTTGCACGCTCACTTAGAGAGACGATATCCCAAGAGTGGCAAGCATTGTGGGATCACAGCCCTCCAAGTGATCTCAAGATAATTAAAATGGACGCTAAACCATTACACCTCTGTTTTACTAAGCACAGAGAAGAAGTGATCCTAACGCGATTAAGAATTTGCAATACAGGAACTACACGCCTTCACCTAATAACCAGAGAGGCTCCTTCAAAATGTGAAATGTGTGGCGATGGTTTTTCAATATCTCATATGTTTAACGAGTTCCCTTACTACACCAAATGGTTGACTGAATTGGTATTTTCTTACTTCTGACTGCATCATTGATTTAGTTTTGTATGTGCATATATAAATATGAAATTACCTTTTAATGTATAATAACATTAAGCGAATGAGTCAAGCAATTTTCGTAAAATTTATTGCAATCCATCTACATTACTAAAAAATATCTGGTGACAAATTTGTTATATTGGGTAAAGTTTATTGGATGTATTTCGAAAGTGTCTTGTCCGCAGCAGCCTCAATATTCGAACTGGGGTGAGAGATAAATGTTTTTTAAATGTTAATGTATATTTCTACAGTAACTTTAGTCCAGCCAATAAACACAGTGTAGAGTGCATGAAACATGCGATTATTTTTTACCTCGGGGCTTCATTAGGAGTAGTTAGAAGCTAAGTGGGAAAGGAAAATGGATTTTTCGATTATATCTCGAAAATGGTGGACTAGGAAGAAAATATGTAACAAATAAAATTAAAGCTAATTAAATTTCCTATAAAGTTAATTCCATACCCATTAGTCGAACTTCCAACCGTTAAATATTTATTTACCGTATGGCTACCGTAATACTAAACAAAGTTCTTTGTAATTAAGAATCTTGGTTCTGAATCTATGGGAATTAAATTGTGAAAAATGAAAGGTTGTCATCATTCAATAGCCATCATACTCTGAAAAACAAAACAATTATAACGTTGTTTAAAATTTACCAAGCATCTTTTGTTTTTGTTTTTTTTTTTGTTTTTTTTTTGACTGGGTGGCCTGAAAATGAAATGAAAAATAAACTTTATTCTGGGGCAGACTGTCCCCTAAGAATAAAAGTGCACAATAAAAGGTACAATTGTCTGGCTGAGATTAGTTAAATCAGCACATCAGTAGTATAACTAAATAAGGAGAAAAGTAGAAATGAGAAATAAAAAAAAAATTAAAATTAAAGTTAATAAAAAAAATATTAAAAAAATTAAAAATACATAAATAGATAAAAAATAAAAAATAAAATAAATAAAAACAATCAACTTTAAATATTTTAGAACACTTATGTACATTTACATATTATTTACAATTTTGTGGAAGACTGAAAATCGAGGAGATGGATAAATAAAAGATGTTTAAAGGAAGTTAAGGTAGCAAGAGGTAGCACGGATAACAAAGGATTTTTCAAAGGAGGCAGTTCTATGTAAGGGGGTATATAGGTTGCAAGATTGGGATCTTGTATTCAGCTGGTGAATGGAGGAACGCAGAGTAAGTAGGTCTAGGATATAGGAAGGTTTATTGGTTTTTAATGACTGGAATAGGAAAGTGCCGAGGAAGTATTGCAGTCGAAAATCGGGTAAAAGCCACCCTAGCTCTTTGTACCGGTAAGATACGTGAGACCGTCTGCTGACCCCAAAAATAAATCTTATGAAACAATTCATTAATCTCCTCAGTCGCATCTCTAGCTCAACAGAAAGTCCCGCGTACACCAATCACCCGTAATCAAAGTGGGGAAAAATGAGAGAGGATACCAGAAGTTGGCGGGTACTTCGGGGAAAGGAGTTACGATGTCTTTGGAGCTGTTTGAGGATCGTGATGGATTTTCTGGTTATTTGGGAAATGTGGTTATTCCAAGATAAGTGTTGATCAAAGGAGATTCCGAGGTTTTTGATGGAAGTTTGAAATTGAATTGTACGGTTGTTGAGGTAAAGTAATAGATAGTAAGGGAGGGAATTAAGGGTAGGTTTTGAACCGATAAGGATAGCCTTGCTTTTCTCTGGATTCAGGCCAGAAAATGTGTCATTTGACTAAATTCCATCCCCCCCTAGACTCCTCAGGTGATTCGCCCCCTTTTTTCTCTGGTGTATAGCCTTGCCTTCAGCCAATATTAACCTCGGACACTGAGAATACCTCATCTCGGGGGGCCTGCACCAAATAGTGCGCCTAGGGTCGGTACAGCCTAAATCCGGCCCTGCATAGATAAAAACACTTTTCAGGGGAATCTCCAAATAAGCATGTCAGGACTAGATTACAGTGATCTCAGTGCTGCTCTCTCAGCAGCATCACTAGTGTTAAAGTCCAAAGATGATACAACAAGAAACTCTAAAAATCGATAAAATGAAGTACTTTGCATGTTTAAATGATAATTATTAAACATTTAAACTTCCTCAGTATATCTTTAACTTGTTTATCATCGACACTCGAAAAAATCGTGAATGCCATAAAGGTAATTCGTCGATTGTATGCACGAAAAACAGCAGTTCGTGCAAAGGAGTCATCATAATAACACTCAACATTTCCATGGCCCTTCTAATTTAAATATCGATTTTTATTTTAAAAAAGATTGAGTATCAGATTACGTTAGAAAACGTAACTAAACATTCAAACATAATATGAACTTGAATAATAAATGTGTGTATAATATTTTTTTTTAATCTATATATTGAAATTTACAACTGTATGCAATATAAAATATAATAAATCAAGTAAATATGATGATAATGCTAAAAATGACACGTCACTTGTTTTTAAAGTACCTACCCATTGGTAGCACTTATAAAGGTTCTTTATTATGAAGTTTTATATTAGAAGGTCCCGAGGCCATCTACTTTTCAGACGCCTCGGAGGGTTATCTAGAATGGAATGAGAAGCTAGTTGTGTTACAAATGGATTTGAATAGTTGTGAAGTTTGCTATGAAAAGATTGATATCTAGTTTGAGCTAAGTCAGAAACGTAAGGTATTATAAGATCTTTGTGGATAAGTTTGTTTGTAACGAAGTAAAGAGCATAGAGGATTTTTCTAAGGATTGTAAGGATTGGATAAGATGTAATTGTATGGTTTAGTAGAGGCACAAAGCTCAACTCCATATGTCCAAATTGGTCTAACTACTGTTAAGTAAATGAGTCTTTTGTAATTAATTGGAAGGTTTGAACGTTTGTCAAGTATATGTTGAAGTAGTCGAATAGTCTTGACAAACTTCTATGATGCACGTATTATATTTTGTCGTTGTTTGTTGAGTATTTAAGTCTTTATGTACTCCAAGTAAGGCAGGAAGGACAAGGCATCCTACATCAACCTATTCTAGCCGGAGTGTGAAGGTCATGAATCATTCCATGAGTCCACTACGAAATAAATTTAAACCCACCCATGTCGGATTCGAACCCACGACCTTCTGGGCCGCGCGTGCTGAGAGAATTAATTAATTCTTTACTCGGTGGCTGGGACACACCCCCTCGCGCTTGGCCAGTGACCCTCCCGATTATATTTAGTTGTGTCGATTTTTTCCTACTGTTTATAGAACAAAGTTTTTTTTTTTTTTTATATCAATTTATTGAAATTTACAACGTATAAATTATATACATCAAGTAAAAGTGCTAATAACTATTACAATAATATGTCAAAACTTGAAAAGAATTTCTCATCAGTAGTATTTCAATAAAAATTCTACACTAAAAGGTTTCAAGGCCATCTTAATTACAGACACCTCGGAGGATTATCGGGAATGGCGTGGGTAGCAAGTTGAGAAATTAGAGGATTTGAGTAGTTATGGAGCTTGCTATTATCTAATTACAGATGTCAAACAAGTGAAATGGCAACAAGCGAATTTTATAGATATAAAAAAATAGAAAAATTCTATTTGGGGGGCATGATGAGAAGCATTGTCCAGTGCCACTTCTATCTCTCTTGTTAATCCTATTTCATTTTACTCTAGATCTCTAATACAGCTCCTTTTTAACTTCCTATTATTGATGGACATAATAGCTGTAAACATGTCATGTATTAGTTTATGGGAATGACCGTAAAATTATAATGGCAATTTAATTCTTAAACTCTGTTGTTATTTCTGTTCAGTAATAATTGGGTGGGCAGTTTTATACAACGTGCACCAAATTAAACCATTCTATCCGAAACCCAATTTGAATTATCTAAATCATACTCTTCCGTTGAACCTAATTTGAATGGATCGATTCAGTTACTGTGGACTATAAATCCGAGAATTATAGTCATCAGACACATTTGGCGATCCTTTAATTAGAGCAGAAGCAGCACGATAACCTGCTATAACCTCCCTGACCTTTCCGATTCGACCCGACCCACTTCGTTCCAGGTGCCTAGTGCGTCGCAGTGAGGCGCCTCTATCTATCAACTTTATCCCAGTTATTAAATATAGTTCATTAAAAAAGTTTAAAGAAAAGGTTAATGAACGATGAGCGAGGAAAAGGATCAACGATTTGATAACGAATGAGGTCAATTCTTGCAACTTTAATATTTAGAAGTTGCGTTGCTAACTGTTAGAAAATATCGCGTTCCTTATATTTTTAAACCATCACGAACCAAGCCATTATATTTTTATAACAAAATGCTAAAACGTATTTCCCCCAAACTGGAAAAACAATAGGTCATGGCATATGTCTATCTATTATCTACTGTTTTTCCCAGTCAGAGAGAAATTGAGTTTTTTAATTTAAACTTTAATGCCTTGAACATATTCATAATAAATAAATAAAATTAAAATTTACAATTAGCATTGTAGAGCGTCGATTAACCGAACGTTAGTTATTGGAACGTTCAATCAATGGAACCTTTCTTTTTTGGAATGTAATTTTAATTAAATTGATTAATTAATTACTTATTTGTATTGTTAACACTTTTTTTTTTTTTTAAATAAAACAAAATGATATTTTCTTTGAATGTTGAATAAGGGCAGCTCAAGAACCAGAAATAAGTATTCTTAGAGACTGCAAAAAGGAACTACATATCTTCATTTTTGTTTACTGATAACTGTATACTTAATTAGATTATTACATTGGTTTATATCAATATCTTCTCATTCATTTTTTTGGTGATAGATCTCACCTTAAGTCTTAAATCGTTCTTTGTGAGGTGTACATCGCCTTTGTGATCACTTTTTGTTTTAAAAATAACATGTCATCATCCATGCTAAAAAAAAGGAAACGAGAGCTCTTTTCATTTAAACACGAAATGGAGATCATTACGTTACTAAAAAAAGTGAATCGGATTAGACATATCGATTTAGGGGTTGGTAAATCAACAATAACGGGGATCAAAATTAATTCTTATTCAATCATCAGGTACGCTCATAATCTTTACAGTGAGCTGTTTGAGTCATAAAACATTGGAAAAAGCAAGAAAAGTGAACTGCTGAAAGGTGCTGTTTAGACATAGTAATTGTTTTTTAATGAATTTCGATTATCCGAATTTTTGATTATCCACACCACCCCTGAAAACATTAGTTCGGATAATCGACGCACAATAATAATAAAAATATAATGGTTTGGTTCGTATATATATGTCTATACATAATCTACTGTTTTTCCCAGTCAAGACAGAAATAGCGTTTGCGGACGGACTGGCTTATTGATTAATTATAGAAGGTAAAGAAAGAAAGAATTAATCTATTAACAAAACTTATTTTTAATCATCTATGTACATTTTAGAATTAAAAAGTAAAAAAAACTTAATAGAAGGAAGCTCTGAGCCTTGACGGACAGAGAAAGATCTATCAGAAAGAAAGGACTGTAGAATAAGATAGTAGGTCGGTGGGAGTATCGTCTTTAGTTTAAAGAAAAGCCCTTGGTGCCAGACTCTGTCAAAAGCTTGAGCAACATCCAGAAATACTCCAGTTGCATACAATTTGTGCTCTAGTGCCGTGCATATGTAGTCGGTAACTCTGTGTAATTGATGTATAGTCGAATGTTGTGTTCTAAATCCAAATTGATGGTCTGGTATTACGTTCAGTTTTGTTAGTATATCAGAGAGTCTTTTGTATAATAAATGCTCGAAAATTTTGGAACAGACAGGAAGTAAGCTAATAGGTCGGTATGATGAGGGGATATTTTTATCTTTGTTTGGTTTGTGAATCATTGTAATATGTGCGTATTTCCACTGTAGAGGGAATTTAGTAGTCCTTAGTATTGCGTTGTAAATAGTAGTTAAGAACACTAGACCTTTCCTAGGCATTTGCTGGAGTACTCTAGCAGTGATCAGATCATAGCCAGGAGCTTTTCTTTTCGGTAACTTTTTTATTTGTTCGGCAACTTGAGCTGGTGTGAAGGGAGGTGGAGGTAATGTCAGTTGAAGGGGTACATCTAAAGTGCTGTGTATATGTTTGTCATGTTCAATGTTATTGCAGTTCGTATGTGGTGTAAACATAGTTGAAAGATGGTAAGCAAAAAGTTCTGCTCTTTCTCCATCGGTCACGGCCCAAGAGCCATCCTCCTTTCGGAGGGGTGCTTGGACTTCACGATGCCCGGTAAGATTTCTAGTACGCCTCCATAAGCTTCCATCATCAGATTTAAGGTTACTAATGTAATTATCGTAATTCGCTCTTTTAAATTTTAGTATCTATCGCTTGAGTTCGTTATTGAGTCTATTAAAAGTTCGTTTGTCTGACGGCAATCTGTCAGTCTGCCATATGTTCCGAGCTCTTCTCTTTGCTCTGATCAAATCCCTTATGTATTGAGGGTAAATAGGTAGCCTTTCCGACTTTCTATGCGTGGGACTGAAGAAGACCACGCAGCTTCTTGTATGTTCTGAGTGAAATATTCTACTGCATCATCCAGTTCATTTTCAGTCTTGATAGATAAAGGAATTGAGAGAGAGTCGTTCAAAAAGGTTCTAAATGCATCCCAATCAGTTTTGCCGTTAGTAAGAGTCGGCTTTTTTTTTTGCTTCACAGGGTTGTTCAAATAGTAATAAATGCACAAGGGAATGATCAGAACAAAGATGTGAGCTTGTACTTATGCTGTAAGGTATAGCTAATACTTAAATTAGCAATTAATGAATACTCGAAATAAACAAAGTTGAAATAAAATAGTGGTTTCGAACGTGAATTCTTTCCTTCAAACCAATTCAGTTCCTAAACGCTAAGTTCTAGCGGCAAATGTTATACAGCAAATATATTCTGCATTAACTAATAAATAATATGGGAGAATAATTGCTTTTTGTAAACAAAATCTGCATTAACTTTCTATTATAGAAACTACAGGCAAATTGCCGATCCGAACAACACCAATAGAGCTACAGCAAGTGAAAAAAAAGCTCCAACACTTAAAACGTTGGCAAAACGTGACTTTTTTCATTAAAACCAATGTAGCTCCTAAACTGTAGGTCATAGTGACAGATGTTATAGAACAAAACATATTCTCCATCCCACTTCAGATTAGGAAACTGTCGTCGAAGCAACACCGAAAGAGCACATTTTCGAGGGTGAGGAAAAAATATTACAAATACAACTATAGACCCCCCCCCCCACAGCTAATAGACATATTTATGTCAAAACAAATGACAGTAGTAGCACATTTATAAACAAAACATCGTAATTTAATTTCCATACTAGATCCCGATAATAGGAGGCTGATATTTCATGTACAATCCATCTTTGAATGTTATAGTATGCAAATGATTGGTAGTAATATTCAATAGCATTACTGATGGTCCGTGTACTACTCATCTACAAATGCAAATTAAGTCCATAATTAGTAGATCACCCGGAGGTTTCGTAAAATCTTATACGAAAAATTATATATCATCGAATTCATAGAAAAACTAGTTCAATACCAGCTATAAAAATTAAACTTTTAGTATCATCACTCATTTTCCCTAACGGATGCACAGTATATGAAGGACTGTCTGATGAGCTCGAGATGAGATGTAAAAGAGTAATGAACTGTTTCATTAGATTTATTTTCGGGATCTCCAGACGTTCTCGCATATCTCATAAGTATTCTGAAATTGGTTGGCTTTACCCCAGTTTTCGACGTCAATACTTCCTGGTTGCTCTCATATTCCAAACCTTAAAAACGAAAAAACCCGCCTATATCCATGACCTCCTTACTCTGCGCTCCTCCGTTCACCTCTTTTTATCTAGTATTTATACTAGAACCCAACCCATCAACCTATACACTCCGGTCCATCGAACTGCATCCTTCGAGAAATCCTTTATTATCCGTGCTTCCTCTTTATGGAATTCATTGCCCACCACAATTCGAAAAAGCTCCACTCTTACTTCCTTTAAACAACATCTATTTCTTTACCTCCTGGATCTTCAATCTTCCGAGCAAATGTAAAACATGAATATTTAAGTTATATACATTATAATGGTACACATAAGATGTATCCTATTACAAGTTTCCTTAATTTATTTTTGTAACTCATAATTTAATTATTAATCAATTTTTATTATTATTTATTACTAGCATCCCCGTCGCGGCTTCGCCCGCCATCCATAAGTAAAGCTAATATTAACTAAAAATTAATGTTTTATTTGTTTATCGATAAGATTCTTGTATTTTAGCACGTGGTTCAGCATTATTTCTTTAATGATTTTTTCACGCATAGCAGTAATTATTAATCTAGTTATAATCGCACTGATTAGGCAGTTGAAGATTGCGTAAAAGCGCCATTAGACATAAAATATTTAATTTTAATGTATGAACTGGTAATCAAGTTGGATAAAGACTATTAAGAAACTCTTGCGGAAAATAAACTGCATTATTATTGCTTATGGCAGAAGGCCCGTGGATCATATTTTTACACACAATATAAAAAAGCAAAGGATCGACATTTTGATTTAGTAATAATTTGTATTCGGCAGAAATAACTTTATTGATTTCATCTGGTTGGATGTTGATTTCGAACTATAAAAGTATATGACAGTGTGGCAAACCTCAGTCCTGCCTCTCAACATTGTACATTTAAATTTTAGTTATTGTAAATTTTACCATTGCAAAACCTTCCTAGAATTATAAATTTTTTTTATTTAGATGTCGGTACGGATAGGTTCAGTTTACCATTGTTAACTCTATTGTGGGATGGTGCTATACACAATCGGTCGATTTTCAAGCTTCACTGGGATCCACATATCGCACACCATATTTAAATCTTTTTTAATAATTTTCTTTATAGTTTAATAAGTAAATTTTATCATCGATTTCAAGCTCTTTTGTAACTTCTCGCGTAGAATGGCACTCGCCACCTATTGGTCAATTTTCAAACTTCACTGTTGTCCACATATTTTCTTTTTTTAATAAAAAATAAATTAAAAATCAGTAGATTATAATATTGCTAAACCTTCTTGGAACTATGAAGATGATGTAGTTAATATTTAGTACAGATTGGTTCAGTAAAATTCGTGGTTAGTGATCACAAACGTAAAATGGCTTGTCCTTTTATATAATAGTATAAGTTATTATTATAGTAAACTTTCTAATTGTATATCTTTCAAGAACTATGAAGATGATGTAGTTAAAATTTGGTTCAGATAGGTTCATTAGTTTTACTGTAACGCTATTGCCGCTTGCCACATATTTATAGCTTTTTGGATAACAATTTAATTGAATTAAGTAACTTTATTATCAATTTCTAGCTATATTTAACACCGGATCATTGTAATCTCTCTTAAATGGCGCTCGCTTTACTACACACCACATATTTATCGCTTTTTAAACAGTAATTTAATAGAAAATATGTAAATTTTATTATTGCTAAACCTTCCTTGAACTATGAAGATGTTATAGTTATATATGGTACAGAATAGTTGTATAGTTTTCGCGGTTAGTGATCACGAACGGAAATGGCTTGTCCTTTTATAACTTCATCATCCCCCGTCGAGGCTTGGCCCTCTCTCATAAGTGAAGATCTTAGATAATTTTACTAATAATTGATTTTTTGTTTATCGATAAAAATCTTGAAATAATGTAAACTATTTAAAATTATATTTTTTATGATATTTTCACGCATAGCAGCCATTATTAACTTGGTTAAATTTAGATTGATAAGGTGTTTGCAGATAACATAAAGCATAATTAGACAACCAATTTTCAATTTTAATATATGAGTTGGTAATCCAGATGGACAGAGACTATTAAGAAACTGCATTATCAGTGCTTACAACTAAAGGTTCAAAGTTCATATTTTTACACACAATATTAAACAGCTGAGGATCGGCATTTTGATTTTTAATAATTTTCATTCGACAGAAATAATTTTATTGATTTGATCTGGTTGGATTTTAATTTCTAACCATAAAAGTATGTGGTAGTGTGGCAAAACCCGTTTCTAACACTCAACATTGTACATTTAAATTTTTAATGTTGCTAAACCTAGAATTATCAACATGATGTAGTTAAACTTTGGTATATTTTACTCCATATAGCTGTTTTTATAACAATTTAATTGAAAATAAGTAAATTTTATTATCACATATGTAACACTGTACATTCTAACCTTTCATATAGATTGCAATTGCCGCCATTTTTGAACTTCACTGTTATCTACTTATTATTCATTTTTCAATAAAGAATTAGTTGAAAATCATTAGATTTTACTGTTGCTAAACCATCCTATAAAGATGATGTAGTCAAAATTTGGTAGAGATTTGTTCAATAGTTTTTGGCGGTTAGTGAACACAAACGAAAAATTGCTTGTCCTTTTATATAATAGTATAACCTTATACCGCCATATGTTAGAATCGTATAGAGCTAACAAATAATTGTGACTTACAGATAATATACAAATAATATTGTGACTATAAATTAAGATATAAGGTATCCTATCTTTTTTGTTGGATCAAACTGCACACGGTATGCAAATTTGATTAAAATCGGTTCAGTAGTTTAGGTGTTAGCCGGCCCCTAGGCGGCGACACGTAATTTATATATATTAAGATAAGATTATCATTTATTATAATTAATTATCATAGCCAGACGATTGTTCTATGTATTGTACTCGTTTTGTTATTCTTAGGGGACAAGTTGTCCCAGAATAAAGTTCATTTTTCTTCTTCTAAAAAAAAAAAAATACTTAATTTTACATTAGAAACAGTAATATCGAAGTGCAAATTTGACTTTTGCATTAATTCATATTGTTATGATTATGGTGGATTTCAATAATAATAAGTGCATTAGGGGCAAAAAATAAGTACATAATGAACTGTAATATATACGTAACGTACATTTTTTAATACTACCATAAGTGAAACGTTTAATCAATTATTTATTTAAAAAGAAAAATTATAAAACATAGTCAGTGAAGATTTAAGACATGAATGTTCCTCTTTACTCAATGAAAATAAGAACATTTAAAGAAAAAAATAGGCCATTCAAAAGTCAAAGACAGTAACTTGTTGGATATTAAACCACCTCCAAATTTCAACGAATGTTAAGTATATCTATGGTAACAGTAAAACACGTTCTTGTGGAAAGAAAAAAATACAACAAGCAAAGAATGAAGAACTCAATTTCTTTCTGACTGATCTGTAATATGTACTGCTTCTGACGAGGAATTTTTCGACAAATTTTAAATCCGAGCAACACCAAAAGGGCGAGAGTATGTCAAAAAAGATCCAACACTTAAAAAATGGAGGCATAACTTCGCTTTTTTCATCCAAACCAATATAGTTCCTTTATAGTAGGTCCTACCGACAAACGTTATACAACAAAAAATATTTTCCATTAAATTTCTGACAAGCAAACTGTCGTCAGAACAAAAGAAAACAAAATCATAACATATATATTTTTTTAATGTGCGGGTTTATTATGTTTAACCAAACAAAACCTGTTACGCTACAACCCATGAAGGTATTTGCGTTCAGTATTTCACTAGGAAATTTTTTTTTTATGACCAACGGTTGTACAAGGAAATGATGTGGTCAGCAATCACGCTCAACCAGACTTTTCGTCAATTATGGGTACCTACTTTATAGCGGCTGGGTGTGCCCCAGGAGGGTCTCCAGACCCCGAAATCGATCCACGCCTGAAGTAGAGAAATTAAATTTCTCAGACTCAAACTTCAGTGCCTATATTAACTCTACCAAATTTATATTTTTCGTTTTTGTTACATGCCCATACAATAAAGTCTAATTTTTTTTTTTTTATTCATGATTCCTATTTAAATAAGTTTTGTTTAATGAAAAATTACTAGCTTTGGATACCTGGGAATAACCGGCCTGACACGTAATCGGTGAGAGTCTGATCCGGACCAGACCGCTTAAGAGAGGTTCTACCATTTATGAAATTAACCCGTGATAATCATCATTTGACGACTAATAAAACCTAGAGTGTTTTATGAATGATGAATCATGGCCATTTCTCAACTGACTATTTATCAGCATTAATTAAAGTCTAATATAAACAAAGATTTAAAATTTATTCCGTATTCCTGTGTGATGACGAAAATGATTTTATATAATAAATTGAAAAACCATTCCTTGAAATTATAGAACTCATGAATAATTTAATTCAATCATCTTTTATGGATTCCTCCTCTCTACTTGGCTAGTCCACAGCTGGTCCCCTGTGACACACTTGATAACTCCTGAAATTTTCTTCCGCACTATATCCTTCTAATAAAAGCTATTAAAATTATATCAATTAGTTATCTTCATCGAAGTAATTTTAAATAAAAATCACAATTTATTATAATATTCATTATTTGCACAACTTATATATAACAATAACCGCCAATCTTCTACAAGTGAGGCATATTCAATTCTAATTTAATTCTAAAGTGACTCTCCAACACTATTTACAACAATTACAAGACTGGTTCAACAAATTAGACTGAATAACGACAAATTACAGCACATCACTATTGCACTTCGACATAACACCTGCCTCATCGTTTACATTGACAATGTTCCAATCAAACAGACTGACACTGTTCAATACTTAGGCCTAATGTTCGACAGAAGGATGACTTGGGGCCCACATGTCGAACAGAAACGCCTAAGCCTTAACAAAAGACTGAAACCTTTATACCCACTTCTACCTAAACGATCTAAATTGAAAATGACGCAAAGACTAAATACATATACTTACTAATTAAAACTTCTATGGACGCGTCCGGACGGCTAAAAAAACACACATCCAAAAAATACAGACTTTCCAGTCAAAAACTTTATAAAAAAAAATACATTACACAATCAGCCTGGTATGTCAATAACATAACTTTACACGCAGACTTACACATACCCATGACACAAGATTACATCCAGACTTCATACAAAAGATTTCACGGACATATCAATAATTTAATACAAAGTATGGCCCCCAGAAGCTTGCCAGATAATACACAAAGGGGACTAAAAAGGAGTTGGTTGGGAGATCTACTCCGTTAAAATTGATTAAATATCATTTTTCATGTTAACAGTAAGTACCGCTGGGTGCTGTCCTCCCTCATTGTCTGACATGTGAATTATCTTGTATACCACCATTATCACATCTGCTTGTTGTCACATAATAAGTGACAGGTGTGGATTAAAAAAAATAAAAGAGAAAAAAAAAGTTCTAAAGTAGACTATAAATCTTTAATGTATCACAAATAATAGAATAACTGTGAAGTCCTTTCACTATAAAAGCTTTAAAATACTTTTATTCCATTGACACAGCCAGCGCATAAAGCTGCTAACCATCTGTATCATTCTCTTTTCTTTTTTTTTTTTCCATTGAGATCTTCATTTATCATATATTCTGTCTTTAAACATCGCTCCATTAAACCTTCGACCTCTAACATGGACGTTCCTATAAAACCTTTTGGCCACTCTTTCATCGCTCATTCTCACATTTTAATCGTTGGTTCCTTATATACGAAGTTAGGCTAAAGTCGTTATATATAGTTTGCTGGGTTTTTTTTCTTTTCTTTTTTTTTTTTTTTTTTTTTTTTTTTACTTTTTTTTCTTGCCGTTGATAATTCATATAAGGAGTCCAGAATCCTCCTCAAAATTAATCTTTTAAACTTGCCATAATGGTTGATGCCTTTTTTCTTGAGAGTCTAAGCCCCATCAGTGTACTTATAATCTTATAAAAATCTTGTTCAACATGGGTTTAATGTAGCGACTTACAAGATTTTTTATCCATAGTTTTGAAATAAATAAGTAGACTCTCTTTTATACTGCAATTCTTTGTGAATACAAAAAAAAAAAAAAAAAAAAAAAAAAAACACTTCAAAACCATTTCTTCAAAACTGTAGGTACACATATCATAATGTCTCTACCTCTGAGCTGTGTTTCTGGTCCAATACCATGATAGTCTTCTTCATAAAAGTGAATATTTAATAATTCCACATCCTAATACTTCTAATGTCATTCTTGTGTTCTGAAAGGATCTCCAGATGATGTCAACATCATATGAACAAGTTATAACTTGCGCCATCTTCATTTTTTTTTTTAATAATACTGAATTTTATTATTGTTGTTTGTCTGTTGGCGGTACAACTCGTGAAGGGTCCAGGCCTCCCTTAGTCTGAGCCGCCAAACTTCTCTGTCTTTGGCTGCTGCTCTCTGATTTCTTATTCTTAACATTCTCTCCACGTCTGCAGCCGCACAATCCCCCCACTAGAGGGGAGGTCTTCCCACTTTTCTGCGTCCAAATATTTTTTCACCTAGGAGCCTTTTAAGGATTTCATTATCGCTCATTCTAGCAACATGTCCTGCCCATCTCAGACGTCTGGATTCAATAAACTGTAAAATATCTAAGTCTTTACAGAGATACATGAAATCAGCGTTTTTTCTCAATCTCCATACACCGTTGCCACACAAACGCCCAAAAATCCTGAGAATCTTCCTATCAAATCTCACTACGGACGATTCTAGTGCTTTCGTCATCGTCCAGCATTCTGATGAGTATGCGATCAAGGCATTATATTTTTTTATTTTTGTTGTTCTGAAGAGATATTTGCTTTTCAGAAGCTTCTGAAGTCCATAGTAGCAGCTGTTACCAGCCATAATCCGAAGCTGAATCTCTAGTCGGTTATTATTGGCGGAGTTCAGTTGTGTTCCAAGGTAAATAAATCCTCTACACGATCGAAGCTTAAAGCCTTAATATTAACAACTCAATTTTATTATTAATATCACTAATTTGTTTTATACAGCCTGTTATTTGTTCATAAGAAAGTGGAAACGTTAATAACAAATTGATTGGAAACCTGTACAAATACTGAAGGGTTGCCAAATTCTCTGCCTCAGTGAATTTTAATCATCAAAATGAGTACCTCTTCCTTTTTCTTTTGTTTTTTGTTGGGTTTATTTTAGGCAAAAAATATTAAGATGCTCGTGAACAAAATCTAAACAATAATTTATTTTGTAAGACTCGATGGCTAATACAGCTAACGCATGTTGGGCTAGCTAATATGTTTGCCTTGGCTTAGTAACCCTATCTGTTATCGCAAGGGAAAAAAAGATAAGGGAACCTCGCCTCTATTTATTAATCGATAGCCAGGGGAATCGACCCTAACCCTAACACTACTTAGCCTAATTACCCTTCGTACTACCTTTACACCCTTTCGGGATTTGATTGCCTTTCCTTTAATGGCAGATTTGTTGGTTTATACGGGCTTCTCGTTCCATCTGTATTCTGAAAGGCAAAGCCCCCATCGAATTTAGAGAGAACTGATACTGGGTAAATATTTTTACGTGGTACTTTTGATCTTGCTGTAATAACTAATCTCTAAGTAATACCTCTAAAATTTCAAAGTAACAGGCGTAATAGTATATAGTATGTAGAAGATGGAATTACACCCATGATGAAATAAAGTCACAATTTATTTTTATATATTTTTATGAACCTAGATATATCTACATAGATTTTTGACATGAATATATTTTTATTTTTATTTTTCACCCTCAAAAATGTAACATAGCTATAACAAATGTAGTTCTAAAACGGTAGGTCCTTGCCACAAATGTTATAAAAAAAAATATTCTCCATTAAATTTATGGTAAGAAAACTGTTGTCAAATTTGAAATGGGTTTATCTTTTTGCTGGGTGTCTATAGTTTTCTTGTGTAACGTTTTTTGTTTTTATTTTTTTCACTCAAAAATGTGATATTTTGACACTCTCTAGTTCTTTTGGTGTAACTCGGATCAAATATATGAAGATAGTTTCATCATAAATGTATTGAAAAATGTATTTTGTTATATAGCATTTGTCACTAGAACCAACCGTTTAAGAGTTATATTGGTTTGAATTAAAAAAAGAAAAAAAAGTGAGGTTTGAAAACCTTCTTTACTCTCAATTTTATTTCGAATAATCATCGATTTTTCAATTAATTTCATTATTAATTTAAGTGATTCGATCCTTTTAATTCCAAAATGTAAATTCGGAAAAGCAATAGATGCATGTTAGACATTTCCATTTGGTTGTTTTTTTCCAGTCAAGTAAAAATTGAATTTTTTTATTTAAACTTTAAGGTCTTGAATATAATCATAATAAATAAATAAAATTAATTTTTTTTTTGTGATTCATTCCTTTTAAACTAAATCCAGAAAATCTCAATATCAATCTATCTAATAACTTATCGAATTATACATATTTACATAAAATATATTAAGAAACATCAAATAGAAATAAAAAAAGCTATTTATAAATTTTCCATCCTAACTGCATTGACTGGATAATTTATAATCTACATGATTGGATAATTTAAAATAAAAAACATGTACCTCTACAACCCATGAATGCTCAAACACTTTTTCCACCAATCCATAGAAGGACAAGGTACCTACTTTCTAGGAACACCAAGAGGGTCTCTTTTTTTTCTATCCGCCTAAAATTATGTGTATAATCGTAAATATGCGTTTTCTAACCGAATTGGATACGTTCAAAAGTTCTAGGGTGTTTCGGAAGATGGTCAGGACGACTTCGCTTAAAAAGAAGCCACTGGTCCTCCAAAAACTGCACAAACTTCCGAAGGTCCTCGAATTAGCAACAGATGTGTCAAGTTCTTAGAATCCTTGAACAATCCTCTGTTCCGAACGACAACAGCGCTACCTCCCGTCTTCTGGCATCAAACAGGTAATGTGACCACAAAAAGATACTTTTAATTGTTAAATGTTAGTTTAAGTTGATAAAATATTTTCCTTCCCAAATCCAGGTTAGGTTTACCCATTAACTAATTTATCCTTCTCACCTTTCCACACCATTAGTTAAAGCAAACGGAATAAAAAACCGAAAACATGAAAATTCTTTAACTTGAATGAATTCAATTTTATTTTCATACAGGGAATTAAAAATAAATAAATAAAAAAACCTGTACTACGTCAACTTATGAAGGGATTTGGTTTCAGTACATACATACTGTTACTGGATCAACAGTTGTAAAGCGAGGAGATTTGGCCAAAATAACACTCAGCCACCAGTTTTTTTCCAATTAAGGGTACCAACTTTATCGAGGCTTGGTTAGCCCTAAGAGAGTCTTTCGACCGAAGTCAGGCAACGGCCGAAATAACAGAAAATATATTTTCTGAGTTCAGTCGGACTCGAACTAAGACCCGGCGGCTAGGCAGTCAAGTGCCTTATCCACTGAACTACCGCGCCTCCCATACTGGCTTCAAGAAGAAATAAGAAATAAATAAAAAAATCGTTTGATATAAATGAAAACTAAGTTAAATTAAAGAGAAAAAAAATTAAGTTCTGTTGCACTTTAATTTTTCGAACCGTTAATTGGAATAGGTCTCTCGTCCCTTATAATCCTTATTTCGGTGTCATGCATGATATTTTCTCACCCCTTTTAATTCTATTTTAAGAGATTTTAAAGAGAAAAGTAGCTTAGCAAATGAAAAATAAACAGATGCATTATCAAGTGATTTAGTGGGCTAGTTAAATTGCGAAACGGGTTATAGGGATTTCAACTTAATCCAGTTTAAGCCGTTTGACGTGATCATGCCACATATGTGGCTTTTCAGTCATTGTTGCTATTAGAGGATTTGTCTTTTTTCGGAGGCATTCAAAGAATATAATATGTATATGATCTATGTTCGCTGATATAATACATAATACTAAAATCCAAGATAAAGTAGACGATTACTGCAGGTAACTCCTTTTAATACAAAACACATCAAACTGTAGTTAGGTACCTTGAATGTTTATTCCGTGCTCGCTGCAGAATAATTTTATACACCAAATACAACATTCTATCCCAGAACAAATCCGATAATGTTCCAGTCAAGCTGCCTAAGTTGATTTAGACTTAGGATTCCTAATGATGCAGCACGAGACCTAAGCTGGAATCAGATACATCATTATAGCTTGTGGAGTGTCTCTGATTATTCCACATGTTCTGAGACAAGAGGTACATGTCAACAATTATCAAGCTTCAAAATAAGATTTTTCTACATTCATGCTACCGTTCAGTAAAACAGAAGTCAAACACTAATCCAGTCAAAAACATATTGTAGAGTGCATGGAACATAGAATATTTTTTTAATTCATAACTTTTTTTTTTTTTTTATTAATTTATTGAAATTTACAACTGTACAAAATATATGCATCTAGTAAATGGGTTTATTATGGTTGCAATAACATGTCAAAACTTGAAAAGAACTACTCATCAGTAGCACTTAAAAAAACAAAAAACAATTCTACACTAGAAGGTCTCTAGGCCATCTTCTTTTCAGACGCCTCGAAGGGTTATCGGGAATAGAATAGTAAGCAAGTTGAGAAACTAATGGATTTGAGTGGCTGTGGAGCTTACTAAGAAAGGATAGGTATCCGGTTTGGGCTGAATCAGCAACATATGGGGCATTAAGATCTTTATGGATAAGTTTATTTGTAACAAAGTAAGGAGAGTATTAAGAATTTTTCGAAGGATTTTGGATTGTAATGATTGGATACGGGAAGAATTAGATGGTTTAATTGAGTTCCAAATCTCCTTATGTCCAAATAGGTCTGATTACTCATGTAAATGAGTCTTTTGTAATACATCGGAAGGTTTGAACGTCTGTCTAGTAAATGTTGAAGAAGACAAAAACGACGAGAAGTTTCCAGTCGTTTTAGTCTCGTATGTGGATTCCAAGTTAATACGTTTGCCCAGTTGGAGTCCAAGATATATGATCTATTCAACAGGGATCAGTGGGTATTATTAAATATAATAATAAACTTCGTCAGGAGTTGTTAAAAGGTCAACAAACTAAAAGTCCCCGCCCCTGGGGGTGAGCTACCGGTGGGGAGAAGGGGAGAAGGTCCATTTTTTGGTTTTTTCGATATCACGAAAATTGTGGACTAAAGGAAAATACATTTCATATCAAAAGTAAAGCTAATTAAATTTATTATAAAATTTCTTCTATACATATTTGTCGAACTTTCAGTGGTTTTCGAGATATACGTTATTCATCTCACTTTTTGTCAAACATTTGCTTCTAGAGCCTTCTACGATCGTTTCACAGAAAAAATATCAGAATAAAAGTGTTCTAGAGCATTTACTTTAATTTCATATATACATTTTTGGCACTTTTTTTTTTGACAAAAAGTAAGGTAAAATGATTCTTTTTTCGATAATTACCGATTTCTAATAACGTATATCTCAAAACCCGCTGAAAGTTCGACATATATGTGTAGAAACAATTTTATAATAAATTTAATTAACTTTAGATCTAATTTTAAGAATATTTTTCTAAAGACCACCGTTTTCGAGAAATACCCAAAAATGGGACTTTCTCTCAAATTATTCCATATTCCATGCACTCTACACCCCTCATTTCAGCACTCATTGACTGGACTAAACTAACATTAGAGATTAAATTAATAAAATAATGCACTATAATACTATAATAATATAAATATTTTTATTGAAACGATAGCTAGTTGTTAGTATTAAGAGCATCTTAGGTTTTCAGAAAATTAAAAAGAAATATTGTCTTTTTTATCCAAAGTTAAAAAGAGCTATTTCAAGATTTTTAGTGTGATCAAGTGTTTTTCTTTCTAGGTTTCGTGAATATTCAAGAAACCTAGTCTTAGAAATTTAAATATTTTTCGTTTTCTTTCTTTCTTTTCAGTAATTAGCAACAGTGACTGCCCCAAACGTTTAGTCCAGTCATTATAGCGATTAAAGGATGCTTCAATCTCGTGTTCCTTCATTTTAGAGTGTACTTTAGCTATAGTTTTAAATTTTCTATTTCCTAAACAAAAATGTCATTGAATTCTCGGAAATAATGAAAAATATCACTATTTAGGCAACTGAAGTGTAATTATTACATGTCACACTCTAGGGCTATCGCCAGAAAAATGAGTGGTAAATAATTTATTCATTCAATACATACAATAAAAATAATTAAATAGTCCAACTATACAAAATATAATGTAAAAAAAAAAAAAAATAAATAAAACATTAAGATACCACAATATATACAAACATTCGCTCTGCAGAACCTTTCCCTCAACCTACAGACTTTATATTGCTTATCAGATTTATGTCGTAAAACAAATAACCTTAGAACATGCATTATCCTCGGTTGCTTTTCTTAAATATTAATGGAAAACAAGAAACTATCACCGTTACAAAGCTTACAGCCGCATAGCAGTCTTTTAACATAAATATTTGGTTATTAAACTAGTCATAGTAGTCAAAATGTCCAATAAAAAAGTGCACATAGCAGATATTGGTTTGACAACAATGATATATTTTTTTTACTTTCACAGCTGAATTAACTCGAGAACTTCCTGAGAAACGATCGTGGAAGGTACTAACAACTTTTGACAAAAAGTGAGGTAAAAAAGATTTTTTTTTTTCGAGAATTATCGATACCGTTTCGAAAACCATTGGAAGTTCGACAAATATGTATATAAACAATTTTATAGGAAATTTAATTAGCTTTACTTTCGTTTGAAACATATTTTCCTAGAGTCCACCGCTTTCGAGATATAATCGAAAAACCCAAAGATGGGACCTTCTCTCCCTCACCGTTAGCTCACCTCCTAGGGGCGGGGACTTTAAGTATGTTTACCTTCTAACTACTAACGAAGCCCTGAGGTAAAAAATAATCGCATATTCCATACACTCTACAATATGTTTATTAACTGGACTAGTCAATCAATTTTGAACCTTCATTCAAAATCCATTTAATTTGATAATTAACTGAGAATCAACATTTTTTTAACAGTCATCTCTCATTTTTACTTTATTTTTGCATTGTTAATAAACTAATTGATTACAGTTATGTTGTTGAAAAATATTCCCCTAAAATCACTAAATTCCTTTTGACTCTGTTTTATTTTAAATTAAAAAGAAAAAAAAATAATATTGTATTAAAAAAACGAGAACCCTATTAATTAAGAAAAGATGACAACAGACCAATTATCTGACCTGAATTTACCTTAGAAAGAAATAAAATTACTAATTATAAAAAAAAATTACTCCTCATTTTGCTTAAATAATGGATTGATCGTTAAACACATTTTAACTCAAGTAATCTTTTTTAGAATGCAACAAAAAAAAAAAGAAAAAACTATAAATGTAAAAGGGTACAGAACTATAAATTAGGAGAATCGTGGTATAGCTCGAGGGATAGGCACAATTTAATCATGGCTATTTAGCAACTAATTTTCCGTAATCAATCACCTTATTTAATCATGACTAAAACTTTCAGTAATGTTTCAGTGATCTAATGATTCACTTGAGGTGCGCATGATGGTATAGAAGGATCAATACGATTAGGATTGATGAATTAAATACCACTTCCATTGGAATTATTTTATTTTAAAACTAGTTCGAATGTTAAACATTCATCATAAGTTTTAAAATATTAAAACTTTTTGCAGCACAAAAAGTGCTGATGTTTTGAAATTTTTGTTTGTTTTAGTATTGATTATGAATCTTTAACATTCGAAACTAGTTTCCAAAAAAAAAATTCCAATAGAAGTGACAATATATTCACCAATACAAATTAATGTTTATTTAACTGAAATATTAATTCATTATGAAATTAAGTGATTTATTCCAGGAAATTAGTTTTCAAATAGCTATGATAAAATTTTTCCCACTGTACACTGTACAGCTGCTATAGTTGTAAAATATTAAACCGATTTTAATCAAACAAACAATAGAGGATCAGTTTGTTTCCATAGAAACGTGCAGACATATCCGTAGAAATCTCATACTAGAGGTCAAGAGCACCAATTGAATCGAATCAGATTATTGTCAGTGTTTATGTCATATGCAAATCTCTTAATAAAGGGATTGAAATAGAATTGTTAAAAGGGCCATAAAAATGTCATTCCAGTTTGTTCGAACGAATGAATACTAAAATCCTTTTTCCAATAAAGTAAATATTTACGTATTCCGCCTCATTAGCATTTTAAGAATAAAGAATTTATCGGAGCGTTTAGAATAAAAAAGAAACATTTTCTTCAGCGTGGGTCGAACCCTTATTGAATTCAAGATGCTTTATGAAAGCACTCGACCCGAAGATACTGATCGCCTTAGGTTCCTATCTTTACCATTTTATTTCTCTTCAGCTTAAAATTATACTTTTAAAAGGATAATTTTATATAATTTGTTTTTGTATGGCTCTTTAAGTGATTGTTATAATGATCAATTTGTCTGTAAGAGCCTTATCAATAGGAAAATACTTTTCTTTAAACTGGTAATTGTTTCAAGGAAAATGGAAATTGTTATATTAAATAAAAGGAAAAACTTACCAATATTTCTTCAATGCAAATAAAATATTTAAAAAAATGTTTAATTTCCGGAAAATTTCCCTAAAACTCTACGGACATGCACATTACTTAATACAAAATATTGCCTAAGGAGGCTAAAAAGGAGTCGGCTCAGGGATCTACTCCGTTAAAATTAATTAAGTATCATGCTTCATGTTAGGAGTAAGTACCGCTGGGTGCTGACCTACGCTTGACATGCTAACTTTCTTGCATACAATCATTGCATCTGCTTGTTGTCACGGTATAAGTGACAGGTGTGGATTTTAAAATTAAAAAAAAAAATATATGTGTGTGTGTGTGTTTAGTAAGGTTCTTGAGGTTCAGTCAATAAATAAAAACAACTATTTTGACGACGTTTCGAGACTATATTGTTCTCATAATCATGCCCTACAGTGAAAAAACAAGTTACAATAAAATTATATAAATTATATTTTTATGATTCTAACACATGTTGTTATATACTTGTATTGTAGCTAACTTTATGTTTTGAAATAACTTGTATAATTTTATTGTAACCTGTTTTTTCACTGTAGGGCATGATTATGAGAACAATATAGTCTCGAAACGTCGCCAAAATAGTTGTTTTTATTTATTGACTGAACCTCAAGAACCTTACTAAACATTTAATAGTAACAGTCAAGAAATTTATCCATATATATATATATATATATATATATGTGTGTGTGTGTGTGTGTGTGTGTGTGGTAGTCTTGGGGCTGGTCTAAAGAACTAATGCTTTCAATTAGCCTAGAATGTTAATCGTAGTCTAAGATTATCTTCCTGAAAGCTTCCTAGGAATCTAACTAGGCAAATGTTTTACTTGGAAGACTAAAACGACAAGAAACTGCTCGCCGTTTTCTACTTTTCCAATATTTACAAGAAAAATAATTAAGATGTCCAACAATTACAAAAGAATCATTTCTTCTTCCTCTCCGTGGCGCTATAACCTTTGGTAGGTCCTGACTTCCTCAAAGAGCCGCCGCCATTCGGCTCGATCCTGTGCAGCCGATCTCCAGCACCTGACTCCTTACAGGCTTCGTGCATCCGCTGCCACGCCTTCGATCCATCTTAACCTTGGCCTACCAGCAGGTCGTTTTCTGTTCAAGACAGTGTCCATGGCTCTCTTGGGGATCTCATCGTCTCTCATTCTTTTATTTCCGCAGATACGTCATTGACTTATTATCTGAGATCCCAGATATAAAAGACTCATTTACATGACAGTAACCAGACCTATTCGGACATAGGGAATTGAGATCTGGAGATCCACTATACCATCTAATGTACCACGTATCCAATCCTTACAATTATTATCTTGATTGTAGTATTTTATTTTATTTTTATTTTTTACCTTCAATAAAGAAGTTTCATTTTAATAATATTGATCATACCTTAAGCGTTCAGTGCGAATACATACATACATCGGTGGCTCTACATCCCTTCACCGAGACTGGGCCTCCTCCTAAAGCTTTTGCCAGTCAATCAGCTGCAGTAGCTCTCCAGTTCCGGCCTGCCAACTTTTCTTCACCCATGCAACCTTCCGGACAGTATCCTCCTGGGTATCGCCGAGTCATCCATGCGTGCGACGTGCCTGACCCATCGAAGTCGTCCTATCTTGATAAATTTTACCAAGTCTGTATCCCCATACAAGCCAGTTAGTTCGTCATTTCTTCTTCTTCTCCAAATTCCACCCTCTTTAACAGGACCAAAAATCTTTCTCAAAATTGATCTTTCAAAGATCAGAAGCCTATTTTTATCCTGTTTCTTGAAGGCTCGTGCTTCTGATCCATAAGTGAAAACAGGACGGACCAAGGTTTTGTAAAGGGCTATCTTGGTCCTGTTAGACAGGAATCTGCTTCGCAAGGACTAACTAGCACCGTCTGGCCGACAGTGCGAATAGATAATCAAAAGGCACATCTTTCGAATTTAATAAATACATTCTATACACTAAACTTAAACTCCATTAACAGGGTACTATAGTTCACCAAAATAAAAGTACATTCATGTAAAATACAATGGTACTAAAGTAGGACCATAAAAATATTCCAAAATGGAGTTCAAATATATCAATAAAAGTACATGTTCATCATAATACTCCTCAATAATGTCAACGCTCCTAATTTTGTGGACCTATATTTTCGCAACGAACCGACCCACACGCAAATACCCTTCCCAAACGATTCCCGATAATCCCTGTGAGTTGGGGAACGAGAAAATGGCCCCTTGACCTCCATTGGTGGCCTATAAATGGCTAGTTACTTAAAACGTCGTTCAAACACAATTACTTATACTAGTATTTTATAAAATCTAATTCTACGAATCATTAATGAATATATAATATATTCATGTAATATAAGATGCCTTATATTAATAAGATAATCATAATAATCATATTAATCAAGATGCCCACTAAAAACTGTTCTCATTCTCGGTAAAAAATCTTAGGTAAGCAATGAAAAATTAAAATAAATTACCGAGAAGGGAATATCAGTCTAATATTATAGGCGAGTGTCCAGAAAAAAGAAAACTGTTAAAATTAAGACAAATTTTAAAAATCAGGTAGTACACTTAGTTAGGAAAAAAAACTCAATTTCTCCCTGACTGGGAAAAACAATTGATGATGAACCCTGGCTATGTTTAACTATAATCTACTACTTTCCCCAATTTACATGTCAGAATAAGGATCAAAATACTTAAATTAACAATTAAAGCGTGGAAATACACAAGGGTATATGTGCCATTTTATTTTTTTGTGCTAAATGGTTCCATTCGCCAAAGCCATTCTACAGAGACGGGTAAGTGAATTCTGTTTTTATAAAGAAGTTCATTGAACGGTTGAAAGATGGCATTGGTGTGCCGATCGTAGTCCACCTAGTGGGTATAATTTGAAAGTTACGTATAAATTTTCTAGAAGGCAATTAGATTCTTTTGCATTTCCATACTTAATGATTATTCGAAATAAACAAAGTTGATAGAAAATAGGAGGTTTAAAACGTTACTTTTTTTTCATTCAAACCAATATAGCTCCTAAACGGTAGGCCCTAGGATATATGAGGAATATATATCCTTAAAAAAAAAAAAAATAAACCTGTACCACTGGAGGGTCTTGGGTTCAGAATTTCGGTAAGTGTGAACTGTTACTGGGCCAACTGTTGTGAAAGGAGGTGATGTTGCCAGAATTCACACTCAAGCACCAGGTTTTTTCTCCAATTTAGGGTACTCACTTTTTAAGAGGCTGGGTGTGCCCCAGGAGGTCTTCTGACCTCGAATTCAATGAACGGCCTAAATTACAAAATATAAATTGTCTGTCTTCAGTTGGACTCGAACTCCAAGAGCATGGTAGTCTTGAACCTTACCCACTGAGCTACCGCGTTTTTCTTATATTTCTTTCAATTATAGCTAAATTTTTTTTAAGTAAGATTTTTTTTCTTGATGACTAGGATACTAAAGACATATTTATTTGCAGTTTATTGATGTTATTTTTAATTTTCTATTATATTCGTTTCTATCTACAAAATGTTATTCCTATGGAACCTGGTCTTAGAATGCTGTTTTATTTTATTTTTACATGGATTAATTTCTCCAATAAAGGAGTATTCATATATAATCTATTCATTATATAACTTTTTCAATTCATTTAAAATAGCATCACTCCTATTAAAACATTTATTACATTGTTACATGTTTCGGGACCACCATGTCCCGACTTCAGACTAACATTGTTCTGGTGTGAATGTTAAAACCACCAAGTCCATTGAACTGTTACATTTTCTGTAACAGCACTGGAAATGTAACAGTGCGATGGGCTTGTTGGTTCACACCAGAAGAATGTTAGTTTGAAGATGGGTCATGGTGTTCCCGAAACATGTAACTTATGTAATAAATATTTTAAGAGGAGTGAAGCTATTTTACATGGATGTTTTTTGGATTGGGGTCTATAGTTTTCTTGAGTAACTTTTTTTTTTTTCGCATTCTAAAATGTAACATTTTGGCACATTCTAGATCTGTTGGTGTTGCTTAGATCAAAAGTTTTTACAAATTTTCATATCAGAAATTTAATGGAGAATACTTTTTTGTTCTGGGCTGGACATGTGTTGAGATCTACTGACGACAGGTGGTCGTATACTGTAACCGAGTGGACACCATATGACAATAGTAGGAAAAGAGGAAGGCAATTGAAGAGATGGAGCGACTCCTTCAAAAAAGAGGTTGGCCCAAAATGGTGGAGGGCAGCAAAGAATAAAAATTCACGGTGGGAGAAGTGGAATCAGATTGCGAACCCCACCTTCACCGTAGGACTGGTCATCTTGGCAAGTGTAAGACCATTACTCCTCTTAAAAAAGAGGAAGGCTAGTGCAAGGAAGATAAATGTGTATTTATTTATTATTTGATGGTATATATTATTTAGTTGCATAATAAAAGCTATTTTCACTTTTTTTTTTAAAATAACATTTGGCGCTAGAACCTACTGTTTAGGAGCCATATTAGTTTGAATGAAAAAAGTAAAGTGTTGCTACATTTTTTAAATGCTGAGGCTTTTTGTTGCTGTTTGGGCGGCTTGAAAATTTGACGACAGTTTCCTTATCAGAAGCAGTACACATAAAACCAATGTATTATAAATAGACATATCCATGTTCTTTTGTTGTTTTTTTCTGTCGGAGGGAAATTAAGTTTTTTTTTATGATTAGGATATTAAATTCATGTTGATTTGTTGTTTATTTATGTTATTTCTAACTTTATATTCTTCTCAATACTTTTTATTTGTTTATCCATACAAAATTATTATTCATATGTTACCTAGTCCTGGAATATATATATTTTTTTTTTAATTTTAATTCTAATACATTTTAAGTTTAAGTAGTTAAACTAAATATCATAGCCACTTTACATAATGCCTAATCGTCTGAATTAGTTTATTAATGAATTTAGTGACTAATTAACTAATGGAAGAGGGACATTAATTTTAACAGCTTTAGTTAGTAGGTCACTAGGTCATATAAGACAACTATGAAAATAACTCATACATGAGACTACTCTACTTATATGAGACACTGGGAAAGTCGAGATTCACCTACAACATTCCATTTTCACATTTAAATATTCATTTATACATAATATCTTACTTAAAAATAGTATTTAAAATTCATTTTAAAAAACCACAATGAGACGTCGACTTTCAAAATAGGATAAGTGAGAATAGTAAAACTTTTCAATAGATACAAAAAACGGCATAACTGCAATACTTTTAATAGTTTTTTAAAAAAATATTTTCAGACCATAATACCAATTATTTCCGGGTTATTCATGAATTTTCAAAAAAAAAAAAAAAAAAAAAAAAAAAAAAAAAATTTAGTGTTAAAACCGAATCTTCAAAGGAACTGGGACTCCTGGATTTATTGAGGTAATTTTTTATGTCAAATCCAAAATTTTCAATTTTTTTTTGTCGCAGCTAAGACGCTACCTGTGTTCATGCTATAGTTTCTATATGTAAGATTACTATAACTATGTACCCTTTATGTAAATGGTAGAATTTCCATATTTAAAAAAAAAAAATATTTTAGCTTTTGTATTACGTTCTTATGTACTCCAACTAGGGCAGTAAGGACGAGTTATCCTACAGGTTAGAAACCTTTTCTAGCCAGGACGAGGTCAAGATTCATTCCGTCAGTCCGCCACAAAATAAAATCCGCCCAGGTATTATTTCGTTTGAATGGACACCATTTTACGAATTGATAGAGAAGAAAAATATAAAAAAATAAGAGAAATGTTTTTTTGTCAGCAAATAGGGACTTTATTCCATTTTAAAAGTTGAGCCTCATTTACTAGACAAACGCTCAAACCTTCCGATTTACTACAAAAGACTCATTTACATGAGTTATCAGAGCTATTTGGACATATGGAGTTGAGCTTTGGTTCTCAACTGAACCTTCTAATTTTTCTCGTATCCAATCCTTACAATCCAAAATCCTTCAAAAAATCCTTAATGCCTCTTACTTTGTTACGAATAAACTTATCCATAAAGATCTTAATGTCCCATATGTTACTGATTTAGCCCAAACCAGATACATATCATTCCATAGTAAGCTCCAAAACCACTCCCAACCCCTAGTATCACAACTTGCTTCGCATTCCATTCATGAAAATCCTCCGAGGCGTCTGAAAAGAAGATGGCCTAGGGTAGAATTTATTGAAGTGAGTTGTTCTTCACAAGTTGTTTAAATGCCATTATATTCACAATCAGCATATTTACTTGATGTATATTATTTGTACAGTTGTAAATTTCCATGAATTTATATATATAAAAAAAAAAAAAGTTGAACCTCAATTATTTAAATATATTCCTACAAAACTAAATAAACAAGATAGAGTTATTTTTAAAAATCGCAGCTACAAGTACAATGACCTAGAAACAAACTCCTTGGATCTCTGGCGTGGGAAAAACACAAATGTTTGGACGTTCGCCTTCCCTTCCTGACTTCCACTTTACTTGACTGATGTACACAAAGCATTCCCAATGGGTCTTGACCCTTTAGAAGAACGTTTGTTATTTTACTTCATTTGTTTTGTTTTTTTAACAGAGAAAATAAATAAAAACACTAGGTAGGAGAGGAGAACAATTCAAAATCAAGGCATTGAATCCAAATAAAATGGAACCAACTAAAAATTATATTCTTACTCTACATGAAGTGTGTCAATTATTTTATAATAGACTAGCATTGCAGATCTCCCTCGCTCTCATAGATAAATAAAATATAAAGATATTATAACTAAAGATAAACTAATTAAACAAATATTTTAGCTTTATTTTAATATTAGATCTACACACAATATCAAAAAGCGAATTCTTGCCATAAATTTAATGAAAAATATTTTTGATATATAACATTTTTCGCGAGGACATACCGTTTTGGAACTTGATTGGTTTAAATTTTTAAATGATCAAAAATCGCCATTTTAACTCGCTTGAATAATGGTTGTAATTGTTTTCTTTATTTAGTTGAGGTACGTATGATAGTCTTGGAGGGCAAAACCTAATTGTATCTTTATTTTTATCTCGATTTCCTTTATTAAGTAATTGGATAATTAGTTTTATTATATTATATTTTACTTTAATGAATTGCATAGTTCTTTTCTGTTCTATTTGTTTCTTTCTTCTTTTCTATTTTGCTATAAATATATGTTCTAGGAAAATTTATATTGCCATGGTTATGTCAATATAAATTTTCCTGGAACATGAGCTCCCAGCTGATTGATATAACCCTTAATAAACTGACATGGCGGCCATCTATTTCACTGTAAGTCCCCCTGATCGCTATCATTTATACAATTTCCGTTTCTTAAGAAGTGAAAATATTTTTCTTGATAATTAAGTTCCGGAAATTATAAATATATCGTACTCTTTACTATATTCATAGATTTTCAAAATATAATTAATAATATTAATCATTATGTCATTATGTCATTAATATATCATACTAGATGTAAAGCAATAGGTAGTTTGTTATTGTTTATTATATGAATTACTATATCTTATTATTGTATGTACACCAACTATAGCAGGATGAACGAATTATCCTATAGGTTACCAACCTATTCTAACCAAGGTGGGAAGGTTAATTTCGTGGGTCCGCCACTAAATAAATTTTAACCCGCACTGCTAGGATTCAAACCCTCGAGCTTCAGTACTGAGCGCGCTGAGACCTCGCCCAAACTCGCTCGGCCATCCATTCACCCAATTATCAGCTTCGTCCGTCAAAATCAAAGTAATTCATTTGATTGTTCAAATTATTCAATAATGTTAAGACAAAAAATACAACTGACAACTAATAACATAAGAGACATACACCCTTTATAGTTTCTTAAGTTGGTCATAAATATTAAGCACTCTAGAAAATCATCTCTTTCATAAAGATATCTAATTTTATTTTTATTATCCCACCCAAAACTAGTGATGAAAAATGGATCCTTTTAATGAGTTATTTCGCGATTCTTGACTGTTGTCTATATTTTTTATTTATTTACTTTTTTGGTGCCGTGTACCAACATATTTGGTTTAAAGATTCGTTTCTTTCAAAAAGTGAATAATGTTTTTGTGAAGATTCGAGTTATTTTCAAGTAATGTTGAGATTTCTTAATTCATCAGACCATTATTGTTTTCTATATGACCATAGTAAGAGTTTTACATCAGACTTTAATAATAGTTTTTAATACTAACAATTTATATTTTATAATCGTTTAAATTAAAATTTGGAAACGTACAAGAAATGATACTTAACGAACAAAAAGTAACAGTTTTTCGAGAGTATTAACCATTAGGCAAGGATTTAGAAATAATACATTACATGGATCCGTCTTGTTATAACAACGAATTTTGAAAGCAACGAAAAAAAATAAAAATGATTTTTCAAGATTTCTAACATTTTTTAGCTAGGAATGTAAAGTATTGTTTTTCTTTTTAAATAATCAAGAAAAATTACTGACACATTTCAAAATATTTGATCGATCAGAGTAATCCATGATTCAATAGTATCCGAGATAATGTCACTGGCCCCTCTAGTAGAAAAAATGAAAAACGACTTATAACTCTTATGTACAAACAGAAAAGCTAACAAACGGACCCTAATCAGACAGTGAAGTTTTGTTGAGTTTTTTTTTTTTAATGTTTAAAATCTACGGCACGATTTCAATCCAACTGGAATGTAATAACAATGTTAGTTACCTGGAATAGTACCAAAAGAAAACTAAAATTATCAGGAGCCATTTCTTATAGCGCTGACTTGCGGTAACTCCCGGAAGGAGCGCTGTAAAAACAATTGGAATCGGGCTAACAGCTTTTTGCTTCTGGTAATGCTTCACTCAATGTTTATATGCCCTTAAAAAAAGTTTTTTTTTTCCGAAACATATTGTATAGTATATTTTAAAGTAACGTAATACTTTAACTAAAAAAGGGTAGTTTGATTAGTTAGATATATTAGTGTATATGGTGTTTTTAAAATAAAACTAACGAACAAATAAAAACATTTTTATTCATGGTGAATTTATTGACTGAGAAGTATTTAAAGATGAAGGTTTTTGGGGTCTGCAGTCATAGATACACAGCAATTAAAATTGAATTTTAATTAATAATGCCTACGTTTCGACTTGCGTAGCAACCCTTCATCAGGGCTAGAAGAAAAATAAAAAAAATTAAAAAGATATGACAAAATTGCAGAGAGTATAAAAAAGGTATGAAAATTATAACTGTATGAGAATTAAAAAAAAATCATAAAGATATTAACATAAAGGCAATATACAAAGACCATGAAGACAATGCATTTAGAATATTGAATTAAAAATTAAATTGAAAAAAAAAAATTTTAAATGAATATTCTGTTGATATAAAATAAAGATAAAAAAAAGAAAGAAAATATTACGACAAAATACAAGTGGTTTAGTTAATGAGTAAACAGAAAGTTTTTTTGTTTTTTCACTTTATATATTTATTCACCCCTGTCAATTACAATTAGAAAAAAAGTGAATGTGTTGTAAGAAAGAAAATGGCGTGAAAGGCTTGAGGGGGAGCAGAACCCAGCGGCAACTCCAGACTTTATTTTCATTTTATTTTAGTCTAGGAGCTCTCTCATCCAGCTCCTTTTTAGTCCTCTCTGTGTGTTTTCAAGAATATGTGATATCGCCATGTCGTTTATAAGTGTATTAGGATGTCCTTGTAATTTTTCGTGGAATCGTTTGTAGTAGGTTTGTATTTGTTCTTTAGCTGAGGGTATGCGTAGGTCAGAATGTAAAGTTATGTTACGTAATAAAAAGTTAATGAGTTAATGAATAAATACAAAACATAAAAAACAATAGCAGGAAGTTGGAAATAGATTTCATAACAAATATACAGAGTATAACAACAATAAGTACGTAGCAGTAAAGGAATGATGTAGATCGATGCTACACCTTTAACACATTTTTAGTAATACAATTTTGCTTTGTTGATATCAATACAATTGCTAACATTCAAGCTGCGAAATTCCTTAGAAAAGATTTTAGATTCTTTATTATTAACAAATACTAAAAACGCATCTACTATCAAATTTTTATCAATAATTTTTCAATCGTTTAAAAATTTGGTTCTAGTGTCTAAAAAGATGATTGCTGGTAGTCCAGAGGTCTGGAAAGATGAGTGAGAGACAGAATAATTGCCAAACTCCAACAATTTTTAAAGCCAGTACAAATTTCATAATGATTTTCAATCACATTCCTCTTCAAGACTTCAGAATATTTCTTCTTCCTCAGAATATTTCAAATCTGTGAACTTACTCCCGCTATCACATCCCCAGACTTTAAATAATGTTTTTGACTCTGAGTTCTGATCCGACTGGGTTTAAAAACTCGTAAAGGGAAATTATGTGTTGACAAATACTTTTTTTTTTTATTATCTGTTTATTGAAATTTACAACTGTACATAAAACATACACCAAATAAATATGACAATAACATAAAATAATAAAATAACTATTGCTAGTTAAACAACTAACCCACTGGTAGCACTTCAATAAAAGTTCTATTTAAGAAAGAATAGTTTAATTTAAGAAGCAAGTTGAAAGACAAGTGGATTAGAATGGTTATGGAGTTTACTATGGAAGGATAAGTATCTGGTTTGAACTAAATCAGCAATATATGGAATATTGAGGTCTTTATGGAAAAGTTTCTTTGTGACAAAGTTAGGAGCATTAAGGATTCTTCGAAGGATTTGGGATTGCAAGAACTGGATACGAGATGAGGTAGTTGGTATAGTGGAGCCCCAAAGCACAATTACATATGTCCAAATAGGTCTGATAACTGACATGTAAATGTGGCTTTCGTAGAAAATCGGTAGTTTTAAACGTTTGTCAAGTAAATGTTGGAGAAGTCGAAACCGACGAGCAGTTCCCTCTCCTCGATAGCGGATCTGTTCAACAGGGATCAGTTGAATGTGACAGATACTTAAATCTTAATAAAAGAAAATAACAAATAAAGACAACCCAACATCAAGACCTATTACAAAATTCACTTTTTATATGGATTAACACCAATATACATATATTTTTTCTTATTTTTTGTTTTAATTTTATGTTATTCTTTTCTTTATTTTATTTTCTGAGCCAAATACATGTTATTTTTCCAAGAAGGAATTCACCTAAACTCTAATTCTATGATAAGATGACAATAGCAGATTACAGTTGATTACAATTGATATGATATTATTTCGCAGGTAACTGAAAATGTAATAAAATTTTATATAGGACTACTATGTATGGAAAATAGAGAAGAAATAAGAACTAAATTAACTATTTAGGTCTATTAACTTTTAAAGCATAAAAAGAACAAATTTAGTTGAAATTTTTAGTTGAAATGCAATTAAACGATTGTAACTGCAAAGATATACTATAATAATATCACAATGGGGTTGATAAGACTAAATAATTTTTATTACAAATTATTTTTTATAGCCAATATACATTGATCGCTTGGTTTATTGATGAGTTAACTAAACTCTAAAAACGGCAGAGTCAGATATGACGAAAGGCAGCAGAGCAAAACGGAATAATTGGCAGGTGTTAAAAGTCCCTATTCAGCTTTTGGGTGAAATTTTACAGCATGGAAGTCAATTCATCAAACTGACTTAAATCGCTACCGATGAAATTCAACTTCAGTCGACATTGAAAAACAGAGACAGACAATATAAGAATGAACACAGCTGACTGGATTCTAACGTATTGTATAACACCTTTTTCCGCCCAAATACCTTTCATTACATATAACTACCATCAAAAAACTAAATATATATTTATATATATATATATATTTATATATATATATATATATATATATATATATATGGGACGTAAGACTAGGCAAAATAATTTTTGGAAATCACTCTGCAGGCCAGAACATCATAGGAATAATAGAAACTAGGAATTTTTATAGCTCGTTAACGTCAGTAGGTCAAAAAAAAAATTCAATGGGTACATTTGTGAGAAAGGGATGATCCAATACTACAAATAAAAAGGTGATACAACAATATGTCTAAATAAACATAATAGTCCATAATGTCGTCGATTACTTTAAATTTTCTAGCGCCAGGTGCACTAATACACCCCCAGACCATGATTACACACCATCCATGTTTAACAGTGGGACATAAATTTTTAGTGTCTAGGTTTGTTTTCGCTTTTCGACACAAACTAACAGTTTCATCAGATGGAAAATCATTAAATTTACATTTATCACTAAATACAACTTGTTCCCAGAAACTATATGGTTTGTCAACATATCCTTTTGTAATATTTTGACTTTCTACACTATTCACTTTATTTATAACGGGTTATTTCCAAGCTGTCTACGAGGCTTATCCTACACTTTTTATTATGTTCCACACTGTAGTTTATTGTCATAATAATTTTCTAGCATAACTGCGTTGGAGGTTACACTAGTTTTTGGGTCTGTTTGAAAAGTTTTCAAAATTTCTCGCATATATACCCTTTTAAAAACATTTGGATGTCTAGGTCATAGCCTACTGTTCTTCAAACCTGTTAGTTATTGTTTTTATATTATAGAGTGATTTTCAGAAATTATTTTGCCAATTCCCCACAAAAACATTTCTTCCTTTTTTAAAATAATGTCTAGTTTTCTGATTCCTATGAAAACCACTGTAATGAGAATAAATACAATTTTTAATTTATTTCCTTTTATATTAGACAACAGATATTAGAAAACTACAAACAGCTCAGAAGAGTACAATGCCAGTGATCCTCCAGAGAATCATCTAGTTTTGGTTGGATATTTTCTGTCTATGAACAGTGTACAAAGACTTTTTTGGCACACATTTTCGCATTATATTACTATAATTCTGAAATTAAGCTAGCTCTCCTAACTCCCAAATAGTGATAAAAAAGTTTTAAAAAAATTGGTTTATACAACAAACAATGGAGGGAAATTACTTACACAAATAAATTTGTGTTTAACAATTTTTGTATTTACGTAAATCAAAAAACTTTATTAGATCAAATTTTTATTTTTCTGGATACCATTGGTTGAAAAATAAGACGAAATTCCTAAGAGCCAGAATTAATCCTAGACATTGTGTTGCTGCCAATTCTATAGAGCTTTCCAGTGAGCTCCATAAAGGTCAACAGAACATATTGTGGTGCGAGGGGTAAATCCCTACATGGATTGCATTGGCATCCTTGGTCGATTCCCTTCGATAAGCTTTGTCATCTGCTTCTGCTCACTGAGCCGTACCGAGTTCACCCCGTCTGAACTTCCTCTATTTAGTTCTATTAGGAACATTCGGTATTCAATTAAATGTCGTAAGCACAATTAAACTTCAAGGTGCGATTTTGGAATATCATCTGATATCAAGACTTACTACTTAGAGTTTTGTTAAAATACCGCATTTTCTGTCTGATGTTTTATAAATCTGATTAAAACAGTTTAAAAAAAAAGGAGATATTAAAAAATATAAACTAAGGCTGAAAGTATTCAATAAACGGTGAGCGTTGAAGTATAAGACATTGTTACTGACATATGTTATCTTAAGAAGTGGTATTCTTCAATATCATCTGCATTCAGAAGTCAAAGGCAAAATTGAGCTCTGTGTTAATTATTACTATTATTGGGTTTTAAACCTTACATTGAAAATCTAATGAAATAAATCCTAAATAATAATAATAAATAAATTTAATTACATAAAATCCTTTGATCTGGTGTCGCTTTATTGACAGTTTTCCTTTATTTTCTAATAAAAGTAATTTTTTTATTTGCTTATTATTCCTATGAAGAGTTTATTATGTTTAAAATCCATATTTCCATTAAAAGATTATCATAATGTCTTACTTGCACAATTATATCATCTGTATGCCAAATTAAAACACCATTTTTTTCCTGTTTTAGAAGCAAATTTCTCCATGAAATCGACACGTAATCATTAATTTTATCATACCATAAATTAATTATGGTTAAATTTGCAAATTTAGTTACATGTACTATGTTCTTATAGGAAATTTAATGCTTAATCCGAAAATGTGGTCAAAATGTTTAAACAAAGTGGAGATATTACAGCCTCAAAAAATTCTTTTAATTATCGTATATCTGCAACGGTTTGGAATAGGAAGGTAAGGTCTACAGCATTTTTCTTCATTTTTGATCTAGTTTCACCCAAAAAACTTTTACACTAAGAGGAACTTACCCTGTATATATGTATTGCATAAGTAATATTTTCCATAAAGCAAAGAATCCCCTGTTATAGTTAAAAGCCAATTTATAGATATATAGAAAGAAAAAATTTAAAATTCCCAATACTCAATAATAGAAAATGCGTATACATAGCTTCAAATGTTATGATTCGTATGAATTTTCAATTGAATCTAAATTTATTTAACTATGCCGATCAATTTATTTTAATGTCAGAACGTCAAATACGACTAAACAAATATTTATTTAAAAAATGACAAGAGTGAAGAAAAAGGTAGTTTTTTTAAATTTTTATTTAATTTTTTGTTTTTAACTTTGCACCACTACCATTAAGAGTAATACTATTTGCAATATACGAGTAGATTTTATAAATAGACAAATTTGATGAATGAACCCATTTCATCCAAGCGTGATTGAAACAAAAAATATTGCTGTTAGTTAATATTCATTGGTGTACATAAAATTTATCACTTTTCAGAATGAGTTGTGTAACTTAGTATTAATGTATCATTATAGTTAATCTTAATAAAACAGTTAAAAACAGAAAAAATATACTAGTTTTATAAAGGCTTATAAATTTTATATCTTTCATCTTTGTTTATGAATAAAAACCTTAAAATGATTAAAATACACACATGCTTCGTATGCTTGATTATTATAATCTTTGAAGTTAAAATTTTTAATTTTATGACTTTTGTTGTTGGCATAGGAAATCCTAAAGGCATTGAGAATCCCGTAGAACAAAATATGAGCATCTAAAAAAAGAGACTAAAGATGCGGCTTGATGTGCCTTAATGTCTGCGTCATTTGGCCGCCACCGGGCAACCCGCAAATGACTAAACCTACATGCACCATCTTGAGCTCTTTCCAGTATCTTCAGACTATATTATTAATTTCGCTTTAAACTTTATATTTTTTTTTTGAAAAATTCAGATATATTTAAAATCTTGGAAAAGTTTAATATATTTTTTCGACTAGCTTAAAATTCTACTTTATAATTTTTCAAGTATTTGCTCCCCCCTCACAAACAAGCATCACAAAATCAATGAACGAATTGATTCTTTTGAAAAATTAAACATAGTTGAAATTAAAATATTAATATGTACACTTAAAAAAAAAGAGATTTGTTTTAAAAAATAGAAATCATGAAACAAAATGAGGATGTACTTTATACGCATTAAGATGAAATATGCAAAAAAATAAATAAATTATATCTACATCTATATTATTATTTAAAAGCACAATCTATATTTCGTTTGTGATCACTAACCGTGAAAACTACCGAACCAATCTGTACCAAACTTTAACCACATCATCTTTACAGCTCCAGGAAGGTTTAGCAATAATAAAATCTACTGTTTTTCAATTTTTTATTGAAAAAGCGATAACATCAGAATAATTGTGAAGTTTATAAATTGACGGATAGGTGGCGAGAGCCAATCCACATGAGAGGTTACAAAGGTACGGTGTTACATAAAGTTTGAAAATGATAATAAAATTTACTTTCATTTAATTAAATTATTAAAAAGACTTAGATATGAGGTGCGACATGTGGATCCCATGAAGTTTGAAAATTGACCGATATGTGGTGTGCACATTTCCATAGGAGTGTTTACACTAGTATAACTGCTGAATCCATATGTACCAAATTTTAACTTGTACATCGTCTTCATAGCTCTAGGAAGGTTTAGCAATAATAAATTTTAATGTACAATGTTGAGTGACAGAAACGAGGCTAGGCACACTGTCATATACTTTTATGGTTAGAAATTAAAATCCAACTATATGAAATCAATAAAATTATTTTTCTGTAATAAAAATCACTATCAAATCATAATGTTGATGTTTAGCTTTTTGGTATTGTCTGTAAAAATAAGATACATGGGCCTAGTTGTAAGAAATGATAATACAGTCCATTATCCGCAGGAGTTTTTTAATAGTCTCTGTCCATCTGGATTACAAACCCGTTAATGCGCTCATCCATCCACCTCTTCAATACTGGAACCCAACCCATCAACATGTACACTCCTGCGCATCTAGCTGCACCCTTCTAAAAATCCTTTATTATCCTCACTTCCTCTTTATAGAATTCATTGCCCATATCAATTCGAAAAAGATCCACTCTTACTTCATTTAAACATCATCTATTTCTTTATCTCCTGGATCTTCAATCTTCCGAGGAAATGTAAAACATGAATATTTATGTTATATAGATTATAATAGTACACATAAGATGTATCCTTTTACAAGATTTCCTATTTATTTTGTAACTCATAATTTAATTATTAATCAATTTTTATTATTATTTATTATAATTAATCATCATAGCCAGATCATTGTTTTATGTATTGTAACAATTTGTTATTCTTAGGGGACAAGTTTTATCAGAATAAAGTTCATTTTCTTCTTCTTCTTCTTCTTCTTCTTCTTCTTCTAAATTAAAATTAATAATTGGATATCTAATTATACATTGACGTAATCATCAAATACCTAATCCGTGCAATTTACCAGGTCAAAAATGACTGCGATGGGTGCAAATATCGTGGAAGAAATAATGCTCAATTTCATATTTCAATATTTATCGATAAACAAATAAATATTCAATTATTAGTTTAAATTATACACATTCTTTATTCATAGAGCGGGTAAACACGCGACGATCAATGCTAGTTTATATATAAATTAAATGAATATTAACAGAATGATGTGAGGTGTTTATTAAAAATAGAATAAAGTTAAATTAGTAAATTAAATAGAAATAGGAGGATATGAATAGATTTGAGACGAGAAGGAAAAAAACAAAAAAACAAAAAAACAATTGAGAAATTGGAGTGGATTGTGTAAAATAATTAAACGGTATAGAGAGTAGACAACAGAACTTAGCCGATGCTTGAAAGGTATACGGTTAAAAATATGTCAGGAAAGCAGTAGTGTCACTATGGTGCGGAATATATACCACGGAGAGGAGGCGGGAGAAATTTGAATTAAAAAAGAAAAGATAATAAAAAAGAGTTGGAGCGATATTGTCAGCTACAGAATAGGAAAAAAAGGAAAGACATAATAAAGGGAGAAGAAGATAATCAGGGATGCAGTCAAAGTTACATATAATAAAGTATTATAAGGAGTATATAAATAAAAGAAGAATGAAAATGAGTGATAGAATAGAATAATAGAAAATTAAATCGATAATGTGTAAAATTAATTGGAAATAAATACAATGATAGATGACTTTTTTTTTAATGATTTAACAATTAGGAATACGTGATAATGCTTAGAGGAAAACCATTGTATATAAGTATTTGTTGGATGCTGTCAGTCTTAATAGTAACAACATAATAATAATAACTAGTTAGTTGTTTTTATATTAATTATAAATTAGCTAAATTCTAGTTAATTAACAATCACTATATTATCACGTATTCCTACAAATCAATTTTCAGAGCCATCTTGTGGAGAGCCGAACGGAGACCACTTAACTGAAATCCGACACGTATTTCGTGATACGTTTCCCGATTGCTTCTGGATTAGAAATCTTTTAGAGACTAAAAGAAGAACAAATGGAAAACATTTTAGACTTCCGTCTCTCTTACAATTCTAACAAATATAATTAGTATAGAATAGCTGATGGCAACAGGAATAAAGTTTTACGACAGAAAAAATAAAATTTAAACTAAGTAATATTACATGATTAATATGTAAATTGTGCCATAAAACTATATGCATAGAGATATGGCTAATTTTAGTATAAAGTAAGTAACCTTAATTGGGGAAAAATCTGGGGGTTCAATGTTGTCCTGTCTAATCTCCCCCTTGCGCTGTTGGCCAAGACACAGTACAACCTTACCAAGTGCCTAAGATCTTTCAAGTGCTGCAGTGGCAAAGGTTTTAATTTTTAATTATTAGCGAACTATGTTTGAATATTAATTTATAATATATTGTTATAAAGTATGATATGTTGTTAATAATATTATTATTGCTGTATGTATATAATGATAGTTGGTTTCTCGTAGGTAGTGAAATAAAGACTTATTTTGTTTCTCTCTATAATAAAGGATTTTATTTACAATAGATATTTACTCAGAATATATAATTAATATTAATGTAGTCGTACAGGTTAATAATAACTATTCATTCTTATCATTCACAGCTGTTTATTGTGACTTCTAATAGGTATTCTGGGTAAGATCGTATTGCATTATGGGTAACTTAAGGAAAGCAGCCGTATATGAATGAAGTGGTTTTCTTTACATTTATATTATTTTCTTATTACAAAATATAATCGTCTTTTTACAATGGGAAATTTACAACTTTTTTGTGTTGGAAGTTATTTATTTTACCGACAAATTTATTTTTTTCTATTTTAAAGAAAACATTGATAGCAAACCGTAGTTGTAATAACCTGACATTAACAATACTCTAACTGATAAGAAAATATTTACTAAGGTATTCGCCTAATGAATGAATAATATATTTTTCAGTTGAATCGATAATGTATTATTAGAAACAAAGTTCCAATTTCAACGCTGTTTAATAAAAGGGTTGCCGTATACCCCTTTAAAATTCCCTATAGAACCAGTATCTGACAGTCCTGGACTTCTATCTTATTAAGCACAACCCTTACTCTATATTATCAGGAATAATTTATTATGTAAACTCATTTGCTTTATTTCCACTGGTTCATTTTATATTCCCACCAGTCAATAAGAAAAAAAAAACTGTTTAAAATTTGACTAATGAAATAAGAAAATTATTCATTTGGATACACAAATACATTTATAAAGTTATAATATGGTGATTTTAATATATTCTAGAGTCAGAACAACTCCATATTAGAGCAACCAATAAAGTTTTCCAAGCGAATAATGCTCTTTAAATTCGAACTACTACCACAGATAGAACAAAACACGGGCCATTTTAGTTTATCTAACCCAGTCAACTACAAACAAAATTTACTCGTTAACCATAATTTAGTATATTAATTACTAGGCCCACACACATACACACACACACACTCTTTTTTTACTCCCTTTAAAAAATCCTAAGGTCATCTGCGGGTTCGCAGACCGGCAGAAAGAAAGAAAATAAGAAAAAAGAAGTAATATTCAAAATATTTTAGCGGAGCGAGAACCTGAAATTAATCAGAATAAACAATTCCAAGAGAACCAATGCGATCGAAAATTCGCGCAAAGGGAAGAATCAGCACTTGGACAAACACTCATTCATTAGGCGGGAAAAAAAGGATATGAGGGTTTCCCGTAGATATTTTATGGTTTTTATTTATAATTTATTTTCTGTCTGCACAAAACCTTAAAAATCAATATCAACGCTGATATACCGGATATTTAGATAAATATGCAATTCAACAGTTCAATATATGTATTTATGGCAAAATATGCATAACTAAATAATTCAAATCCATTCCAAATGCCTCATATATACATATATATTTTGGTGATATTAGATATTTTAGTTGACTAGGACAAATATGCAAATGCATTATTCACAGGCCTAGTGATTACCAATAGTAATTTGAAGTATATGTACACTTTCGTTATTCTAGAACTGATGTATCTAGGAGATTCATCGATATACGAATTTATCCAAAGTAAAAGTTTTAATAGTTTGAAAAGAAAACTTTTCATATAAAGGAAAGTGAAACAAGTGCATTATAGATGACCTAGAGAGAGAACTTAGATTGGAATATACAAAGTAGCAACTGCACGAATAGTTTAGCTTTTGACAGACTTTATTATAACAGTTTATATATAAAAAACTATTATATGAAGATATACTGGACATGCCGAATGAAAGTATTTCATTTAAAAATATTTTCTCCTACCATTTTTAATAAAAACAAAGCAATGTATTTTTATTTTAAGCAAGGGAAGAATGATCAAACAACTATCTAATACAGTGCTCATCACATACACATATAACAATTCTGGAATATCGTTTGGAATATTTTTTACTTAGATAAAACTAAAAAAATGAACCATTGCTTATTTTATTTCTTTAATTCTTTTCCTTAATTAATTCTTATATCAAATATAAGGACCGTTTATTTGTTTATTTATATATTTCCCTTACCTTATAGGTATACTACATATATGGTTATAAGAGTACAAAAATTTAGCAGAATAAGTTATTTAAATATAAAGTAATAAGAAAACAAAATATATAAAAAGAAAAAAAAAAGAAAAAATCACAAGACAAAAAAAATATATTGAAAAAATAAAAACAAAAGAAATTATATAAATAGGTAATGCCAACAAGAAATTACCTCCGCTGTCCATCATTAGTGTTATTTCTCGTATAAAAATAAGTCTGTTTAAACTTGGAATATATTTTTTTTTATCTCTAGCCATGTTTGAGAATTATATTTTTTATCAGATTAATTCTTGTTCTTTCAAATGATTTGGATTCATAAAATATTGCTTAACATATACTTCATTTCAAAGTACATTAAATTGGCATAAAGTTTATATATGTCGTAAAAAGTTTGGAACATTAAACAACAGCTGGGTAATAAACAGTGCACGTTAGGATATGTTCCAGTGACTAACCTAAACAGAGCAGATAAGAACTTAACGCCGTAATGGCCTCTTTGTGCCCACGCTTTCCAACTAAAACTAATTACCGATTTATCAGAAAGCAGTTACTTCAATAAATTAACCTTAAGATTGATTTATTTAAACTTAATGAAAATATTCATTACTATTCATATATCCATGGATTCCTAATTTTTCGCTTTTCGACAGTTTTTTTGAAAAACGGTGAGCGTTGAAGTAATATAAGACATTGTAACTTCTCTAAATAAGGTGAAGATCAAGGTATCCTTTAGGTCACAAGTTTGTAAAATTCAATGTTATATGTACTCTTATAGAAAATTTAATGTTAAATGCATAGATGCAGGTACAAAAATATTTCAGTGTAATATACTAATAAATGGAAAATTAATAATAAAATTATATCCCAATAAATTACATTATACTAGTCAATGCCCCAAAAGTTATAAAATCAACACCGCAAAAAATTTAATAACTCTTGCAATAAAGTTATCTACAGAAAAATATAAACAAAACGTGGAAAATAAAGTAGTAGACCTTCTTTTAACAAATGGATATCCATATAGACTCATTTGTAACTTATTAAAACAAACAAATACTCAACAGAAACAACAAGAAAATCATAATAACAGATATTACACCATTCCATATATTCAAACACTATCAGAAAGGCTCAGGAAAACACTCCCAAATAACCATAAAACTGACTACACTGTCACATTCAAAAATACCTCCACCATTGATAAATTATTCACCAAAATCAAAGATATGGATAAGTTAGAGTTACAGTCTAATATTGTTTATGAAATTCCGTATGAAGAAAGTTGTGGCAAGTCTTACTTTGGTACATCGGAACAATATCTTAAACGACGAGTGTATAATACAGTTGCACGTATATAAATAAAAACCCGAACAAACCTGACCAAACAGCTCTCACCATTACAAGCAAACGAACCATACTTTTAAATTTGATTTCCCCAAAATTATTCACCATGAACAAAATAATTTTAAAAGAAATATTAAAGAAATGATAACCATGGAAAAATTTAAAAATCACTCAATAAACAAAAAATCAGACGTTCTAAATCTTAATACCTGTTATTCCAACTTAATACATTCAGACCAATAATATACATTTACATTTTTATACATCATACAAATCATTCTTCCATTTATTAGTATATTACGCTGAAATATTTTTGTACCTGCATCTTTGGGAATAACCTACTCAGTCCTTTTTACTTAATTTTTAAGAAATAGGGTATCCTACACAGGTTGTTATATACTTATACTGTTGCTAACATTATGTTTTGAAATAACTTGTATAACTTATATAATTTTATTGTAACCCTTTTTTTTCACTGTAGGCCATGATTATGAGAGCAATATAGTCTCGGAACGTCGCCAAAATAGTTGTTTTTTATTTATTGACTGAACCTCAAGAACCTTACTAAACACATAATAGTAACAGCCAAGAAATTTATCCATATAGGTATATATATATATATATATATATATATATATATATATATATATATATATATATATATATATATATTTTAAATTTATTTATTATTATTTTTTTTTTTTTTCGAAAATAGTGGATTTAATGGGCATTGATCCTGAACGACTTATTATAAAAACATTACTAATCATCATAGATAAAATCTACAAAAAAATAATTTATTTTTATAACTAATTTCTCTTTCTTTTTGTTGGTTGTCAATTTTTTTAGCGTGATAGGTCACGGATACTTTTCGATGGCATATTGGTCTTATCTGATCTGCCATTAGTCTGTAAAGGTGAAACAATTTACAAAATAATTAATTGAACTTTAAACAGACGCTGACAAAAGTAATGACCTTGAAGCAGTCACCCTTTAGTTAAAGAAGGATGGAATTATTTTAATTACAGGCTTTATATAAATATGATTATATTAATAGTTTCTTATTATCACATCGCGATAAAGGCCAACTAATTTTGGGCTGTCCGAAATAGATCCATGGCTGAAATAATCTATACTATTATATAAAAGGAAAAGCCATTTTTCGTTTGTACCAATATGGATTAAGGTAAAAACCAGGAAAATCTTGAGAATTATCGGTGTTGCAATACTTTTGATGGGGAGTTTATATCTAAAGGTTACCATCCTATAATAGCAACACCGGGAAGAATAAGATCACATGGAACCACCAATTAATAAATATCAACTGAACCAGTAGGAATCGAATCTACGATCTAAGACCCTCGCTCCATCTCGTCCGCTCATCATGGCCCCCATAGTTACTGACAAAGATTATTTTAAATTTTTATAGGCCAGGAAGTACTTCAATCTGTGTTAGAGGTAATGATATTAAATTTTTATCTAAGCATTATTCCGTCCTTCCATTTTCACTCTACACACCCTTCTCTAGAATTTACGAGTCCTTTGCTCAATTTTTAATTTTAAACTGCCCTGTATAGTTTTATGATAGTATCATTAAAGAAGATATATTTTCTTATGCTTTGACTTTAGTACTTCTTCAGCTCTAAAAAGTACTAGTTTTCAGCAGAAATAGTACAACATTTCTCTTGTTGATAACTTATTGTTGATAGAAATTTCCATACATCGATTTTTTTTCAAGATTCTTACAAAACACTTCATTCATAATAAAAAAGAAAAAAATGTACTCCTTCTTGAAAAAAAAAAAAAATTATTTGGAATTTGAAAAAATTGACTTTAGTCATTTTTACGTAGTAAAAAAAATATTAAAGATTCTTAGTCTGTCATAAACTTTGAAGTTTATGAGAATCTTGCTTAAAAGAAGACCCAGGCTGCGAAGCCCTGGGTGAAAACACCAGATGGAGAAAAGCTCTTAATGGTAGTATCACATTATCCTGTATAAAAATTTATAATTATTAAAGTTACTAACCAATTGTCTTGGATTCAGTTTTATTTTTCAAGAAATAAATCTTTTTTTAAATAAAAATGACTACCATACCAATTTAAAAAAAAAAAAGTTGAGGTCATCATGACTGAAAAATATCAATAGCCTCTGCGATTTGATTTTGTTTTTCTGATTTAAATCCTTCGAGAAATGAATGGGGCGTGCGTTTTTGTTTGGCCACCCTATCTATAAACAGGAACTACAAACTTTACAGACATTATCATTCAGGAAGATCACTTAGGCACCTTGGTACGTCACTAACATAACAGGGTTCGGGTTCACAATGATTTCGAAGTAACCAATAAACTTATGAGAACTTACCTTTTAAAAAAAAAAAATATACTACATTCTGACTTGTGATTTTGAAGAGATCAAAATTCTTAATTCTGTAATTTAACGTCCACACTTCATAAGACGTTACTTCCACCCTTATTTTAAACCTCTATTAATGTCTTTTATAACTTTTTAGTAATATTTTTTTAATTTTTAAGAACAAAGTAATAAAAAAAATAAATAAATTAACGAATTTCCTTCAGTAGCAAATAAAGGGTTATTAACGTTATTAACAATGTAAATTATCTACTTTAAATATTCCATTTTATTACGTATATGATGCTTCAACTACCTATTAATTTTTATCATTGATTAATTTATATTTTCTTATTTTCTTGATTTTTTCCGAAAAAAATACAAAAATCAAAATAACTTTTCAATCATAGAATGATGTAATGATATCAGCAATAAGCCAACAAAAAAAACTGTATGTTGATCTATCAAAACTTAAAAGTCTTGAAGGGTGAGTTTTAATTACTCAAATTGTTTTTATTGACTCGAAATAAATTCTTATAATCACTCAAGTTTTTTTTTTTTTTTTTTTTTCTCAAATACTCAAGACAGACTATTCCCCAAAATACGAAAAAAAGTTTCGACGAAAACACGTTCTGTGATTTAGGAGAAACAGGGAACTGAAACGTTCTTTTAATCAACTTTGTTATATCAAGGGAGCCGAACTTCAAGTCAAATCTTCAAAACATTTTTTTAATTAATTAACAAACCTTTATAAAAATTATGAAAAATGCAAGGTTTTGTCGAGGTGTCAATATTTTTTCTGTTTTGTTACGTCGTTTATTGTAGCAAGTTGTAGAATGTTGATATATTTGTGGAGAATGTTGATATATTTGTGGAGAATGGAAATCTATTAAAAAGAAAAAATATATGTCAGCTTTGGGGTTTGTTAAGAACATACCGAGAAAAAAATTATATTTTATCAAATTTTTGTCTTATGAACTATTCCAAACAATTATAGAAATTATTTAAGCTAAATTTATAACGATGGGTCTATGGGATTAGTTGAAAAATCCAAAACACAAAGAAAACAGTTATAATAAAACACTGCATTTCTCCCTGACTGGGAAAAATGATATATAATAGATATTTCTAATCTACTACGTCTGATAAGGATCTGTTGTCAAATTTTCGATCCGAGCAACACCAACAGAGCTTGAGCGTGTAAAAATGTTGTATTTTTGAGTTTAAAACAAAACTACACATTTTGTGGGTAAAAAAAAGTTCACAAGAAAACTATAAAACCTCAGCCAAAAGAAATACACACGTCAAAAAGTTTAATACGTTTGAACAGAATCGATTTTCTAAAAAAACAAATGACAACCTGCAATTGGAAATCTAACATTGCGCAAGTAAACCTAACCATGGTTTTACATTTCTATAACTATAATACAAATTAATGTTTGTACACGTGCTCATCATTGAAGTATAATATTTAATTCAAATAATCAAAATATTAATTAATAATGCATTCTCAGTTATTTCATGAAATTGATTTCTTTATTGAGTTGATTTATCTATATTGAATTATTTTTAATACGCTTTTATTAACTTCACCTGTATGTAACGGAATCTTGCATTGTAATTTTCACCAATTTCTAGCTATCTGATGATCTTGAAAATTCGCACACGTGTCAAGAACTAACGACAATAATTGCACAACTTTGTTTTAATATTCTTGCTTAGCCCAGTCGAAATACTCCCAAAAAGGGGGTCTGCCTTGCAAAAGGTGGAGTAGTAGTATGATTCAGTATGGTCTGCATGGGTCTTGAGAATAAAATATCAAAAATGTGACTACATTTGATTAGGGGAAAAAAAGTTTTTTGGGGGGGAACCCAACATTTTTGCAAAAAACATACAAAAATGCTTTAAATCGAAAAATGTGCTATTTACAAAATTAAAGTTTATTAAATTTTGCGTCTAAAGACATCTCTTATGCTGAAGATGTTTAGCCACAATCTAATATCAAAAAATCGACTAATTTCGCTAACTTTCTAAAAAAGTTAGTTTTGTTCATGTTTAAGAGTCTATAACACAAAAATGGCTAATCCAATTAAAAAATGTTATATACTAATAATTCTAGATCATTATATTTTGTCTAAGATAGTTCTAGTTCGGTGTGGTATTTTATTATTTTTTTAAACTATAATTTATTATTAAAATTAATATTAGATCTGAACACCTGAAAATTATTTTAACATTCATAAATTTTAGAATGATTTGGACCATTAATAAAAAACAGAAATAATAATATGGGGTTTAAAAAAAAATGGTAAGAATTTAAATTTAAAAATTGGCAAATCAACAATTTTCTATTTTATTTTTTTTTCAGTGGGGTTTATTTTATTTTTATTTTATTTTTTAAGTTTAAAGCTTGAATAGTTTTAACTCGTTGAAGGTAGAAAAGCTAATGCTTGATCCAAAAAAAAAATTTAAGCGTTATCTACAACTCACCTCTTATAACAACCAATGTTAGTAGCAGTATTTGAAATAGATTGTTTCCCATCTTCAGATCAGTAACACTTATATTTTTTTATAATTATTTTTAGTTTTCAAATATGGAAGAGTGATCAGACGAAGTAGGCATGAACATCACGTAACGCGGTCATAACCGCCCGACGGTCTCTCCGGAACACCCTGAGGCAGCGAGGGGCGGCGAAGGACTGGGGGTGAACGCATGCCCCCACCTGTGGCGCTATCTCTTTCATCCAGTTTTCATTCTGAATGGATCAGGATCGCATAGAGAAGTTAAATATATAAATAATTATATATTTTAATCATTATTCTATGTTAGTGTTACCTTATTGCTACCATATTATCCATTGCTTTAAAAGTATTCGTTATTAACTAATAAGGCTGATTCTCAAACTACAGGCAAATTTATGTCCCCCGCCCATTAAAATTCAATGAAGTAAACTTCGTTAAAAATATTGTTTCCAAATCGATTTATGTTATGTGAATTAATGATATTAATTGAATTTATTTGGGATGTTAGTATATTAGGGTAACATTTGTAGGTTATTCTACTTCGATTCACATTGTTGTGGCCATCAATAATTTAACATCAAATGTTAAGATACCAAGATAATGTTAAAAATTCATTTTTAAATAATTTTAGCAATACTTTGGCCAAAATGACTAAAATAATTATTTGGCCACTTGGCGTGCCTACGTGTATTCATGTTAATTTTTTTTATTTTTTAAGTATTAACTTAGCTTTTGGTTTTATGGACATTGTCTATGAAGTGCTTTGGTCAAACTCTTAGTAATTTTAATTTAGTGTCATTGCGTCATGCAGGTTTTATTTATTTTTTAAAGTCATAATGGTGTGTCAAAAATTGTCTGATGCAGAACGCAAAGCAAAAAAACGAGAGTGAATTATGTTTTAATTCACTCTATGGGTTAAAATTATAAACTCAACTTTTAGAAAAAGTAAAGTGATTCATGTGTTGCTGCACCAACTACAATCCTCACAGGTAGCCTCCAGGAAATATCAAATGTTTGCAGCGAGAATTATCAACATTTAAATTTAGAGTTTTGGAAGCTAGAAATTTGCCTGTAGTTTGATAATCACCCATAACAGAACATTTTTACACAATCTACAGTTGATTCTATATAATTTGAAATTCTAGAAACTTTATTTTAATGTATAATAACCGAGGAATTAGGGATGGGTTTCGAAACACGATATACCGAAATATTGACACGTATGTTACGATATATCGTTTATCGTTGTATATAAATGTAATATACAACTTAATATATTTTTTAAGAAAGTAACAAAACCTTATAAAATTGGTTAAATATGAGAATGTTTTTAATAGGGATGTGTTGATCCCAAAAGTCGATTCTCGGTTCCATCGATTGTATCAAGAATCGATGACCCAAAGTCGATTCTTAGGAACCGATCGATACCGCTGTTGTTGGCAATAGTTTGATAATTAAATTATGTTATTATACATCAATTCTTCTCCTACTGACCAAACCTCCTTTGTACAGAATTAAAAAAACAAATCTTATGTACCTGCAAGCTAAACTTTTGTTTGTTGAAGATATTTAATCAATATTGGAAAATTAAAAAATAAGATTACAATGTCTAATCTACGAAATAATGCCACACAGATTCTAAAACTATTTTATTATACATTATTCTTGTTCATAAGGGACGATATGTCCAAAAATAAAGATTGTTGTTTCTTTGTTGGGGTCTATAGGCATAAAACCCTAGGGTCATCACAACAACACCTGTGTAGTTATATATATAGGTATATTTTCACAGAATATTAGGGTCAAGAAGGGTGCCACGAACAGAGGTGTGCTCCCAAGGAGAGACGAGCCGCACCCGCCGAGCAGGAAATGCGCCACGGCTTGCTTATTTATATGAACACATATTTTTCTTCTATCTAAATTATATACGAAGCTTATAAGTAGGATGTGGATAAAAACCATTACATTTTTTCTACATGGAAAAGTCCAAATCCTCACAAGGTTCGGAGCATGACTAGCCCAAGCAGCCATATCGCATTTCCCACCAAGCGGGACCGATCCGCCCCAACACCAGGAAGCCCCCCCCCCCCCTCCCAGCCCCCATCCGAACCCTAAGAAATTAAATAAATTTCCGAAAAGAAATAAAGAAGGAAATAAAATTAAAATAAATAGAAATAGAAATTTAATAATAGTTATAAAAATCAATTAAAGTTTGTTCAACAGTTCATTTTCCTTTAGGAAACTTGAGACTAATTTAACTTTAGATTCGTCATTGCCAAGAACATCCGATATAATTGTTGTAAGCCCTGATTTAGTTAGTTTTGGTAGATAAAAGAAACATTCCTGAAATATGTGGTTAACTGTTAAAGAGCTATTGCAATGCTGACATTTAGGTGGTTGTTGTTTCATAATTATATTTAAATGGGTTAACTTTGTATGGCCTATTCTCAATCTGGTCATGACAACTTCCTCTCTGCAATTTAGACGACTTGATGTGACCCATGGCTTTACCGACTTTTTTATTGTTTTCAACTTGTTTGGTGGGCTTTCGTTCCACGTACATTGCCAATTTTCAATTATTTTAATTTTGAGGGGATGGCTCATTTCCTGAGGTGTTAAAATAGCAATGCCACGACCTGGGAGTGTAAGTGCTTGCTTCGCTGCGGTCTGCAAGTTCGTTGCCAATAATTCCAATATGACTTGGTACCCAGATAAAGTCGACCGACTTTCCCAAATTTTGCAGTATACTGAGGTAGTAGTGGATTTTTAGGATGACTAGGTGTTGTAAAAATAAAGATTATTTTCTATTCCATTAGGTAAAGCAACTAGTTTTCGAACCCAAATACTCAATTAAAACAAATTCAATGCTTCTGCATTGTTTAACTAAAGAGTTCTGTTACATTCGTCTTGCCATAATTTTTGGCTTGTGCAAACTTCAAATCTGCGTTTACACGCTCCAATTTAACTGCACAAACTGGCTTGTCCAAACCAATTTAAGCAAATGGCTTTAGCGTTTAAACCGGCCTTTTGGAACAGCTTCAAACTATCCAGTAAACTAAATTTTTGATAGTAAAATCATCGAGTTGGAAAATAAATACTCTCCCTACACTAATCTCAAAAACTTTATACATAGTTATTGCTAAACTACTGTCATACTAACACTACAGATGTTGAGTACTGATACTAATTAGAATTAATGAGAGTGATAATTAATTGGATGGGATAGATAGGTAGATAGGTAGAGAGATAGATGGGTATATAGGTTTAATCTATGGAGAAAAAAATCGTTAGTGTATTATTAGTGTAATTTGATGATCTATTGCATTATTATTATTTTCTGTTATTTTGGTTGTGACTTGACTTCGATGTAGGGAGACCCTCCTCGGTACAACCAGCCTCAATAAAGTGCTTATCTTTAATTGGGGGGAAACCTGGTGGTTGAGCGTTATTTCAACCAAATCTACTCCATTCACAACTATTGTTCTGAAAACAACACCTTATCTAAATAGTGAATCCAAGACTTTTTTTTTTTTTTTTTTTTTTTTTTTTTTTTTTTTTTTTTTTTTTTTTTTTTTTTTTTTTTTTTTTTTTAATTTTAGAATGTATGAACAACGTTGATAAAAAAGAATTATACTGAGAACTCAACTAGGACTCACCAAACCCAGATATTTATTTGACAAGAGCATGTTAAATTTCTAAACTCTCAATAATATGCAACCAAGAATATGGACCACCCCATGAACTGGCAGAAAGCAATAATACTCAGGAGATTTCTAAGCGCCCATGAATCCATCCATATTTAATACTATTGGGAATCAAAACATACTATTAATGATAAATACAGAACACATTTACAGAACGTATCTCGGCAAGAAAAACCATTGCTGCATTTAAGTCCTCAGGAGATTTCTAAGCACCCACGAATCCATCCATACTTAATATAATTGGCAAGAAAAATATACTATTAATGACCAATAATGATAAATACACAATAAATTTAAAGAACACTCCTCTGCAAGTAACACCAATGCTGCGTTTAGGTCTTAACAATACTGATGACTCACTTAAGCATAAAGACTGTCCATGAGGAAAATTTTCCGTTGAGGCATAATGTCTTTCTGATCTGATATTGCACGGAAATATTCACTGTTTACTTGCACTAAGCACAAGTGGTTTTAAAACAGCTCAGCAGATGAGAGTAGATGCAGATGACTTAAAAAATTTAGGAGAAATAGCTTTAAGTTTCAGGAGTATGATACTGAAAGTGCAGTGCAGTTGTTTAAGTGTATAAACATTTTTATTTTAAATAAAAGTAATTTGTTGATTTATCTGCAAATAATTTAAACCATTTTTTAAAAAATCTTTTACCCTAATGCATGTTATGCCTTATTAACGGTAAACATAAAAATATATTATTTTAACTAGCTTAGGATTAATAATGAGCAGATATTATCAATAGAATACCTCTGAGGGTGTACTAAAAAAAAAATTGATAAAGTTTCAAGAGATAATAATCTCTTGTGTAGCGCGTGTTTGATAACTGAGTCAGATATTTCGTTAAGTCATTAGCCATGGCCTCACCTGTTACTAACCATCTATCGTCTTTAAGACTAGGTTGAACATTTTGTAGTTCCACTATACTTCAACTTGATATCAATAATTTTCTGTTTCTGCGGTACATTAAAATTAAAAACAAGCACCATGGTACGTGGCAACTATGCAAAAACACATATGGATCCACCTCATTAATCCGAATTCTAAGAACTAAGGAATAGGGTGGAACAGCCAAAAGGTTGGATTAACGGAAGATTTCTATGAATCACATAATTTTAATAGTTAAAAGTGTATGATAATTACACTACTTATTTATATAAATTTATATATCAATATTTCAAAAAAGTAAATAAAATATAAAAGTATGTTCATTTAAGCTACATAGCTTATTTTCTGCTCAATTCGTAGGTAATTTATTTTAGTTAGTAGTAATATTGAATATAAAATCGGCCGGTGTTCCTCAAGGTAGTATCCTAGGCCCCATCCTCTCACGGTGTATACACATGAGTATTATCAATAAACAATGATCCCTTCATTGCCTCCCAAACCCTCCAATCCCATATCCTAAACATTCAAGAATGGTGTCAAAAATGGAATTAAAATAAATCAAACCAAATAACCTTTTTTGGTTAAACCCTGTTAAACAGATTCGCTACCTAGGACTCCTCTTGGATAAACGTCTGACTTGGAATCCATATACAAGAATAAAACGACAAGAAACTGCTCGTCGTTAAAGTATACTTCAGCCTTTACCACACAAACGTTCAAAGCTCCCAATTAATTACAAAAGACTTATTTACATGAATGTGATTAGACCTATATGGACGTACGAAATTGAGCTTTGGGGCTTTACTAAAGCATCCAATTCATCTCGTTACCAATCCTTACAATCTAAAATCCTTCGAAAAATCCTCAATGCTCCTCACTTTGTCACCAATAAACATCCAGAAAGATCTTAAAGTTTCATATGTCGCTGATTTAGTCCAAACCAGATACATTTTCTTTCATAGTAAGCTCCATAACCACTCAAATCCACTCGTTTCTCAGCTTGCTTCCTACTCCATTCCCGATAATCCTCCGAGGTGTCTGAAAAAAAGATGGCCTTCTTGTGTAGAATTTTTATTGATGTGCTCCTGATAAGTAGTTTTTTTTTGTTTTTTTTCAAGTTTTGACATGTTATTGTAAACGTTTTAAACACATTCACATTGACGCTTCATGGTCCAAAGTTTGAATTTTAGCACACAAGCACATTAAAATATGTAAAAATTAATAAAAACTACCCGACCTTTCTCACACCAAAATGTACAATTGTTCTGGACTATTATGGATTCCGCAATAAATATATTCACCCCTCTCCCTCCGGATTCAGTCGAAGAGTCGGACTAGCGGGAGGTGGATTAGTGAGGTTCTTCTGTAATTAACTCGTTCAAGCTATGAACACAATTCAAATGAATAAAGAGCTGAGAGCTGAATGAAGAATGGAGGACCTCCTAAACTAAAAACATAAAATAAAAGTTTGTGAAATGGTAAAATAGCCAAAGATGCCGAAAAGGGTCAAAAGACACAGCTGAAAACCACTTAAGAATGATGAATTATTTGCCACTTCTATTAGAATTAGTTTATTTAAAAACTAGTTTCGAATGTTAAACATTCATCAGTTCTAAGAACACATAAAAACTTCAAAACATCAGCACTGTTTAACATAAATTCCCCGTCAAAAGTATTTATTAAACGTGAGACATTAAGGATTAGACACATCAATGTTTTTCCTTGTTAATAACAAACGATGGAATTTTAGATTTTTTTTTTTTTTTTAATTCCTTCAATTATGCCAAGACTAGTGGAAGCAGTCATTCAAGCCAGAGATGGCAATATGTCTTATTAAATATAAATTAAAAATTTTAAAGTTAAAATGATAAAAAATAAAAATTTTAAAAAGTAAGTTTTCTAACTTTTTGGTTTATTGGAAGAAATATTGTAATTTATTTTAATAAAAATTGTTTATCTCTAGTTTAGTAATGTTTATCATAGACTTCAGATGATGATGATGATCCGTGGCGCTACAGCCCAGCATGGACCTTGGCCTCCTCATAGACTTCAGAACCTTTCTTTATTATGAAAAAAAATACATTTTTATAAACTTCAAATATTTTAAAGTGTTGCGATACTTTTGACGGGGAGTTTAAATTAAATATATTAAATTTTTAAAAATGTAATATAAGAACTCAAATTTGGTACTTACCTCAGGAGGCAAAACGAAATTGACTTCTGAAAGTTATCAGGGCCTTGAGTAGACTAAATGTGGGGAGCCGTAAGGTTCAGGTAGAGATGATGGGTTCTTTAATGTATCCCTATGACTGGTTGATTTTTTTTCATTCCTATAAGAAATAAATTAAAATGAGACTATTTACAAAATAACAAAAAAAAATTTTATGAACTAAAATGTAATGACTGAAGCTAAATCTATACTATTATAGAAAAGGACAAGCCATTTTTCGTTTGTGATCACTAACCGCGAAAACTACTAAACCAATCTGTACCAAATTTTAATTACATCATCTTCATGGTTCACGGATGGTTAATTACTAATAAAATTTAAAGATTTTCAATTACGTTGCCATAAAAGACCGATAAATACGTGGTGCGCAGTGAAGTTTAATAATCCACCGATAGGTGGCGAGCACCATTCGAGAGAGATTACAACGAGCTAAAAATTTATGATAAAATTTACTTATTTTCAATTCAATTGTTATTTAAAAAGCTATAAATATGCGGAGCGACATGTGGATTCCAATGCAGTTTAAAAATCTACCGATATGTGGCCATTCTGCAACAGAGTTTGCAACGGTAAAATTATTCAACCAAACTGTACCAAATTTTAACTACAATATCTTCATAGTTCCAGGAAGGTTTATGATGATAAAGTTTACTATAATAATAATTGGTTTAATAATTAATACCGATAAAATGAAATATATGGTTAGTAGTAGAGATGGTGAACATTTTAGTAATGTAGATATTTCCGGGATAAAGTTTGAACACGATGAGCAATTCAAATATCTAGAGACCGTTATATCGAGGAAAAATGAAATTCAAGAAGAAATAAAGGCTAGGTTAAAAGCCGGTAATGCTTGTTATTTCTCGGTCGCAAAATGTCTCAGTTCGCGCTTACTCTCCAAAAATTTAAAAATTAGGATATACAAAACTATTATACTACCAACAGTTCTCTACGGATGCGAAACATGGCCGCTGACGTTAAGGGAGAAACAACTCCTTAAAGTTTTCGAAAATAAAGTACTGCGTAGAATATTTGGCCCAGAAAAAGGATGAAGAAAGAGGAGAATTTAGAAGGCTTCACAATGCGGAACTGCGCAAGTTATTTCCGGTAAATATAGTTCTAGTAATAGCAGCGGGACGCTTAAAATGGGCATGTAAAGTCGTTGGGTTTAGTAATGATCGAATTCCGAAAAAGTAATCAGTTATGAGCCGTCGGGTAAACGACCGACGGGAATACCGAGACGAAAATGGGAGGATTGCGTCAGGGCCGACCTGGGAGATTTGGGTTTTGGAGGAATGCATTGGAGGGAATTGTGAGGTCGACGGTTGGTGGTGTCTGCATCGAACCTTCGGGTTCGCTAAGCCTTTATTTATTATTAATATTATTGAAATGTATAGTCTAGAATGCCAGAAACAAGGTTTGCCAAATTGCCCATATACTTTCATGATTAGAAATTAAAATTCAACCAGATGGATCGATAAAATTACTTCTGCCAAATCGGATCTCTAATTATGCTTTTACTTACTCTTCAAACACCTAATCAATGCAACTTTAACTGAGTTAGAAATTACTGCCAAGCTTGAAAATATCAGTGAAGAAATAATGCTGAATCCCATACTTCAAAACAAGATTTTTATCGATAAACAAATGAAATTCAATTATTAATAATTTAAGTTCTTTATTCATGAGAGCGGGCGAAGCTGCGATGGGGTATGCTAGTACAAGAGCATAAAATAAGACCCTGTGAAAGACATTCTGACAGATGGAAAACATTGTGATCACACAATCAAATAACTTAAACCTAATCTAATGCTGAAACAGTTGAAATTCACAAAAGAAAAACATAAGAAAATTAATTTATTTTCAATAAGTAATAACATGCTTCCAATTTTAGGAACTATCGACCACTCGAATCGAATCGATAGGTCATATAAGATTGCTTCAAATGTCAAACTATAGCCAATACCTTCCACGCGCTAAAAATACAATTTTATAGAAATCTATCGCAATTCAAACAATAAAATGGTTGTTAAAAAAAAATAATTTTATGGTTTCTAAATATTTACGATTGTCAACTGTGAACTAATACACAGAAGTTAATTGAAAAGATAATAACTACATCGTTGTACATGCTAATTTGAATACTAAATAAGTTGCTGTACAATTACATGAATTGTTCTTCATGTTCCTTGCTGTGATGAAGTGTGAAAATTAATTTCATATCTATATGGTACATCACGCCTTGCGTGTTTTGTTTTAATTTATCTCCTGCAACTTTTTAATATAAATTAACCGCCCAGCTATTACTGATCCTATCGAAATTAATGTTAGTAATGAGACAGTTGGCACTTACCTTAAGTTATTTTAAAAACTATACTATTTATTATTAATTTGATTTAAATACTTTTAAATCCCAAATTTTCCATAACCCCATCTTCCTTCAAGAAGATGTAAATTAGACGATATAAAAATATCAAGTCTGAGTATATAAACTTCGATACAACTTTTGTCCTTCTATTTTTACAAATATATTATTTGTATTTTATTTTATTTCAGTGGAAATTATTGCTATGAAAAATATTATAAATACTCCTAAAATATAAAAGATTGAGTAAATAATAATCATTAAAAAAAAAACCTTTCTATTTATATTTACAACTCTATAGAATATAAACATCTAGTTAATGTATTGGAAAATAAAAACAGTAAAGTAATCAAGGGGCATTTTATAAAAGTTCAATAGCAGGAGGTCTCGAGATCATCTTCTTTTCAGACGCCTCAGAGGGTTATCGGGAACATAATGGGAAGTAAGTTGAGAGACTAGTGGATTTGAGTGGTAATGGAGTTTACTATTAAAGGATTGGTATCTAGTTCAGGACAAATCAGCAACATATGGGACATAAAGATATTTATGGATAGGTTTATTTGTGTAAAAGTAAAGAGCATTGAGGATTTTTCTAAGGATTTTGGATTGTAAGGATTGGATAGGAGAACAATTGGAAGGTTTAGTTTAGCCCCAAACCTCTACTCCGAATGTCTAAATAGGTTTCATTACTGTCATGTATATGAGTCTTTTAAGTAAGAGGAAGGAAAGGAAAGGAACGTATAAGGATAGAGGAGAAAAAATAAAAGAAAAGGAAAATTAAAAAAAGAAAAGATATATACATATTGCATGATTATTCTGGTTGTTATAAGGTTTTATATTTATTTTTTATATTTATATTTTTATTGTTGTATATAAGATGATATGTTGCCTTTTTTAATATTTTAATTTTTTTTAAATGTAATTTTATAATTTGCATTGTATTGATAATTTTGGCATGTAGACTTTTATATTTTAAAAAAATGACTATTACGAGGTCTTTTTTTTTTTTTTTTTTTTTTTTTTGCTATATTTATTTTGTTGTTGAATATTGAATGTCAAATTGTGATTGATAAGTACACTGTGTATGAAGCAACCCATTTAAAAATGGGCAGTAGGTACCACTTAATAAAGTGTTTCTGTCTCTCTAGTTGGAAGATTTGAACGTTTGTCAAGTAAATGTTGACGCATAGCTACTGCAAATCAAACGTCATATTGTCGAATATACAGAATAAAAATGACAAAATATAATTACAATTTCAATTTTGAAGGTGAGACGCAAACAAAATTAAAACAACCAGATAAAAGCACCATTTTATTAACATTTCAAGATTATTTTTCATTTCATTGCAAATCTATTTACACTGGTTTTGAAACCTAATAAATAAAACAACATTCATAGAAATATCAATACATACTTATGAATGTAGAATAATTAACATAATATAAATTAAAATCAATGACATATATTCGATTATATATTAAACACAATATACTCTCAAAACAGTATGCCCAAATGCAGAAAAGAAAGATAAACCCAACTAAAGAGAAAGGAAGAAATGATATTATAACCACATAAAAATTGACAATAAAATTAATAAACTAAAAAAGAAATATTAAAATGGAAAAAGAAATTTAAATTTAGTTGTCATAAAAAAAAAAAATAAATAAAAATCTTTACTACCATAGAATTCTAAAAAATTTTAATGTGTTCCAGTTTTTATGTATCCAGATGTATTTACTTTGGTTATGAAACCTAATACATTAAATGAATGAATATTTATAATGAATATTATATTTAATGAAACCACATTCATAGAAATATCAATACATCCTCTCATCAGCAGCCTTTAGTGAAATATTTTAGTAACATTCGCGATTTCTTTAGTCTTTCCGATCTCTATACTCCATGCAACAGAAGTACTGCATTCCAACGTTCCTTCCTTCTCCAGTCCTCTATTCTCTGAAATTCCCTCCCTCCTTGCATTCGCAATGTTTCTTCCCTCGAAACATTTTTGATTTTTGATCTTTTTCTTCTTAATTCTCATTTTTCTGTTTTGTTTTTTTTTTTGCAATTTTGTTTATAATATTAACTCCTATATTCTGCATTTATTTTTTCTTTCTCTTTTTTTCTATTTACAGTTTTTTTTTTTTTATTCTATTTTTTTTTTTATTTGTATTTGTTCTAATACAAATTCGTATTCACTTTTATCTATGTTGTATTATTTTTAAAATCTCTCGGCCAGTTATGATTTTACTTTGTGTTATGTATGTTATTCTTAAGGGACTTTATCACAGAATAAAGTTTTTTTTTTTTTCTATTCTATTTTATTCTAATAAGCGATACCCAGAATCTTAGAAATAACTTGTAAGAATTTGTAAATTGAATTATTTGTGTGTTCATTATTTAAATTGCAGTTTAATTATATTTTATATGTGGTTGATAATAAATGTTATTTGATATCTACTAATTTATTTTTGGAATAATTATTGTATTTTTAATATATGTATGTTGTTGTTGTTTTTTTTTTTTTTTTTTTTTTTAATTATCGTATAGATTATTTTTTGTAATAGTAATTTGTTCTATTTCATTTTTATTTTTTATTATTTCTTGGTACCTGTACCGGTATCGAGATTCGAAAAATTATGGCACCAATACATAACTGATGTATGTATCAAGCAAATATGATTCAACAAAATTTACTCGACAGGTTATGATTATCGTAAAACGCCGTGACTTTGTACCTGTGAGTTAACTTTGCACCAAGCTCACTGAAAAGTTTCAGTTGAGGAAAAAGTGTTTTGCTGTTGTCTAAACGAGGGATATTTCATATTTCTTACTTACTTAAGACAACACTGATTGGGTCCAAGGAATTTTCACGCTGATCCTATTTACATCTCATATTTTATAACAGCTAGTTGATAGTAGTGTTTCCACAGGTGTGATTCCTTAGTGGGATAAAGTCGTGCTTTCAACAACTAAATATTTCTCAAATCGATTAAGTTTTGCATTAATTTTATTCTATAATTATTGGTTTTTAAATATATGATATTCATTTTGCTCAAAATATTTACCAAAAGTCATGTTCTTTGAAAATAAAATAGAATCCATTTTATGATATGAATTAGGAATGGCTTTGCACCAAGTATATTTTGGCGCAAGGTGACCTCCCTGTGGGAGGAAGTCTTAAGCAGCATTGCTCCTCCAAAACAAATCAATAAACGAGGATGTTTTGAAATTAAGGAGTTAATAGGCTGGTTAAAATCCAAATTATTTGGGATAGCGTTTTGCTTCTTGTTAATAAGGTTTTTGTCATCTATGTACAAGTATATCAGCTGTTAAAATTTTTCCAAGTTATAGCTTTAATTTTTTTCAGGCTGTAGTGTTTGTTTTTTATATATTTTTAAGAATTTTTATCTAACTATTGCAGATTGCATTTTTCCAAAAGTGTTTCTCAAGGAACCTGTGTGCAATTTATTTTATAGGTATCGTTTTGTTCCTTGTTTACCATAATTATAGTTTTTATGTCGTTATTTCGTTTCTATATAATATTTTGTTGGTATGTTCTTGTATTTTTTATCGCTCCTCAATAAACCATTAAAAATTTTGCAATTTTGTTTCTCATTTCAATGAAAACATTGTAATTTACAAAGGTTTCCTTTAGCAAAATCCTTAGAAACAGAGAAAAAAATCACAAGGCTAAACTCCAAATACTATTAAGAAATTACTTTGTATCTCATAACTACTATCAAGCTTGGACTTTGCTCCAGAATACATTTTTAATGCTTTTTTTAATTGAAAAATTGTGGTGGTGCAAAGTCATGGGTATCCGGTTGACAAAGTTTAAAAATTATAAACTTAATTATAAGTTTTGCAATTCCAAGATTATGCGATGAATCAACAGCATTTTTAAGCTAATTATTTAAAGCAAATATTTTAATACATCCATTTTAAACCTTATTGATAGTTAGTTAAAGAATGAAGTCAACAAAAGTGGTGCAAAGTCACGCTGTTTTACGGTACTTATTGTTAGTAAAAATAAAATATGATAAACCACAAATTAGTATTCTATTAATCCTCATTGAAATACTGATCTACCAAGCGAGTCCCTTGATACAAAAACCAGGAAGTCATATTTTTTATTTTTATTTTATTTTATTTATTTATTTTAGTACTAACAATAAAACAGTTTCAAATTTGGCAGGTAAATTTCCTGTGCGGTAAATCATTTCGGAATGACATTATTATATATCAGGTTTTTTGTTTTAATAGGTAATTAAGATATTGTTAATTAATTTACTTCGTGTATTATTGAAAATAATGTTGAACATTCGAACATTGTGTAAAGTGTGAAATAACTAACAGTTTAATTGATTTAAATAAGTGTGCTAATTTATTTAAATACACAAACAAATTAATTGATTCGTATCAGTTTAATAAGATATGATTAAAAATTTGGCTTATTACTAACCAATATTATTTAAAATATTCTAATAGGAAAATTTTGGCTCCCGAATTATTTCAGTTTTTCCTTAAGCCTAAAACAACATTGACAGAAGCAATAAAACACATTCCCAATCCACTAACACACCAGTTTTATTTTTTTTTTTATTAATCACCAAATCAAACACTTACATAAATAGGACATTGCATAACTTCAAACAAACTTGACATCATTCGTGAGTCATTGGGACCGAACTGGAAGAAACATTAATCTTGTTTTAAAAAAATCCCGCTCATAATCATTACATCTACAGAAAAACCCGTAGTTAAACAATGGATTGAAAACTGGAAAGACTCCAGCAAAGCACTTGATATCACACATCATTTACAATGTACTGAAAAGTACAATCCGTTCATAGTGCCTTACATATAACATGATATCTGCACTCCTCAAAACATTTACCCACACAACAATTTAATTTTTTTTAAAATTAATTAAAGAAAAAAACAATATGGTCATGTATTTTGTTTTTTCCTTTAATTAATTTTTACAAAAGTTGAAAAACTCTGGGGGAATGTGTTTGACTTGTATCCAATTAACACCAATGTATTAAAAATCAATTGTTATTTTTAATGATCAACTTTATAAATAATACAAAAATGAAAAATATATTATATTTTATTTTAATTTTTTTTGTGTGTGTGTGTTTTTTTTAAAGGCTCAATTTTGTTAAAAGAAAAGTTGAATTCGGACTCAATATATCAAAAAATATTAAAAACAAGAATACAACTTTTATATTGTTTAATTAGATTTTTTTTTTCATTTTTACCACCAAGTTAGTGCACTATAACTTGTACACAGTATACAGTATTGTGAAAAATAAACGCAACACTTTTTTAAAATTCAAATAATGTTCATTTAAATGATATTTATACTGTTTTTTTTAAATTTAATTTATTGCACTTTCGACTCTTCTCTCTTATTTTAAAGGCAAGTATTGTATACTTACGGTAATCCAAAGTTTAGTTTGGAACATTAGTGTGGTCGCAAGAAAAAGACAAATGAAAGGGAAGATCGCATATTGGACAAAACAGGACCTTCACTCCTACAGATTTAGCTGCAGAATGGAATACAGTTACAGGTGTTCATGTCTGTGCATCAACTGTTCGTCCAAGATTAATAAAAGCAAGAATGCACACCGTCCACAGAAAAAAACACTCTTAACAAAAAAAATGCGGCAGACTCGTCTTTATTGGGCTCAAAAACATCAAAACTGGACACAACAAGACTGGCACTCTGTCATATTTTCTGAAGAATCGAAATTTAATATCCATGGCACAGAGGGAATTCAGTATGTGATATGAAGAAAAGGTAAGGCTCTAACAACTCAATGTTTAAAATCGACAGTAAAGTTTCCAGTGAGTGTTATCGCCTGGGGCTGTAATTCTAGTAAAGGTGTAAGTAGGTCCCTTTATCTATTCTCGAAGGGACATTGCGAGCCCGTGGCTACGTACATATTTAAAAGTAAATACACGTTTTCAAATTGCTGACTCTATTTTTCACACTACTGTAAATAGTCGACTTGATGAAAAAAAAAAACTTATAGGAGTCATATTATGAGAACATTAATATAGTTTATTTTTGGATAAAGTTGTTTTTGTTTTTTTAACTAAAATTGCGAGTTTTTACAATCTGGCGTAAAAAAATCGAAAGTTATAATTATTTTAAACTTTTTTCTGGCAAAAAACTCAAGTTTTTCGAGGGGGCAATATTGAAATACGTAGACTTCAGAAAACAACAAACAACTAAAAAAAAATAATCACTATTTATTTCCTAAATTTTTAACTTATTTATATATAAACTTATTTTTTATCTTGTGGCTAGACCATAAATAATTTAAGCAAAATTGCTAAGTAAATGAGAGGAGCATAACGAAATACAAGATGTCGTGAAGGCGCTAAAGGTGAGGCGCAACTGCGAACCAGACTTGACTTGAGTATCGGAGCAGACCAACCCCTTTATTAAGTATTGTCGAGAGAGAAGCCAATATGGAAGCACACCTATTGGACATAGATTCCGAATCCTCTGATTCCGATTATGAATATTTTATTTCAAGTGCAATAAATTATCAAAGGAAGTGGTTATCTCCATACATAAAAGATCGAGCGAAGCACGGTGAATTTCACACGTTGTTTACAAAGCTTTCGAACGAACAATTTCAAAATTATTTTCACTTTTCTTCTATGCCCATGATTTAAGAACTTCACAGGGACACTGCCATGTGCCGTGCACCGCCAGACGAGGGTTTGTTTATGAAATAAGGGAAAGGAAGTAGGAGTGGAGGAACCGGAGTCCTGTGCCGACCCAACATAAACGGATCGCCTGTGGAGTCAGGAAGCGGGCTCAAGTCCGCTCAAGTCAAGTTCGGTCTCGGTGTCGCCGTTCCCTATTAAAATCACAGTGTGGGTCTAGTCTGGTACTCCAGTCAAGTCAAGTCATGTTTCAGTGGCGCCTCACCTTAAGGATGTGTTGCGGGTCAGCCCTTATCATTTCCAGGGTTAGGCTAATAAATTTAATCATGATTAAATATTTTACAACTGATTTCCTGGAATCAATCATCTGATTTAAATCATTCAGTTGATTTTTCAGTGAACTAAATCCTTAATTGACTAAAAAAAAACTGAAATATTTAATAATGATTAAATTTTGCTCAACTCTGATCCATACTACCTCCGGAAGAATATTGGTATGAGATAGCTTTAGAAGTGATCACACCTCGTAATCAAAGCACACAATTTTTATGGCTTATTTATAGCATTGTGTTCAATACAGTTTAATTTGTAAATTAATAGTTTAAAAAAAAAAAAAAAAAATGGTTCTACAATAACTGAAACGAAATTTTAAAAAATATCTAATTCTCACTGACTGGGAAAAAACATATATCGCGGATATATCTATCTATAATCTACTGCTTCTGATTAAGAAACTGTAAGCAAATTTTCGATCCGAGCAGCACCTACATAACTAAAGCGCACAGTGCTTCGAATTATAGTGATAGTGGACAAAATTCAAGAAACTTAAGGATCCTATAGGAAATTTTATCCTGATAAAAAAAGTTATCGTGAACATGAGTCTGAAAATGAATGAATAAAAAGTTATAGCATAATACTTCCAAAAAATTTCAAAGCAAATTTTTAGCAATTTTTTAAAATTCAAAATGTAAGTCAACTGGCTTTAAAATAAAAGTTTTTAGTAGTACGAGCATAAATATTTCGTTTCATGATGTGTTTGAGTTAAGGATATGTATAATAAAGAAAATCTCTCTATTGAGACTAAATTGCGTCATTATAAAACAGTTGTTCGTCCTGAAAGCTTATATGCTTCTGAATGCTTGTTTCTCAACAAAAAGGGAGAAAATTGTAAATATGTAAAAGAAGGAGAGAAAAATACTAAGGAAAATATTGGGACCAAGAAAGACTGAAGAAGGTTTTAAACTGAAAAGTAATATGGAAATATATCGAAACATTGAAAGGTTGAGTGATGCAATGAGGAAACGTAGATGGACGGTTTGTGTGCATTTGATGATAATGGAAGAAAGAAGACTGACAAAGAAAATTTTCCAACTCAGCCTCCAAAAACAGAAAAAGAATACATGGATACAAATGGTAAAGCAGGATATGAGAGTGGCAAATGTACAGTGGAATTATATGAGGGAGGGATAGAGACAAATTTCGGACAGTAGTCAACAGGATCAAATTTCCGGAAATGGTTAAAACACAAATTAATAGACGGTGGTCAGATGAAAAAAGAAAACATCAGGCAAAGGTAATGGAGAGATATTGGAGGGAAAGGAAGAGCAAGAAATGAATAGTTGAACGTGGTCCACAGGTGGCCGAACTCGTAAGAAGAATAAGAAGAAATAAGATTTTATTGTTGATTCTGAGATGAGTCATTAAAAAATCTTTTTTTTGGAACCAGATTCCGAATGTAAGTACATGTCACTAATCAGCTGAATGTTTATTCTTTCGTTATCTTTTTCAGTATTACAGCATCGCATACAGCATATTATACAGCAAAATTGCCATTTTTAAAATTGTTTTTACGAATAAAAAAATATCGCTTACTGGATATATATGGATTCGATACCAACAAAAGTTTCCGCATTAAATCAAGGTTCGCGTTTTTTTTTTTTCCGAGAAAATTTTCTATTTTGGTTTAAAATTTTTTTGAAGGACCAACAATCTATAATTAATTTATAAGAAATGAATATATTTTCACCTCAAGGCAAAAAGAGGCCCCCACCCACTTGGATAAGAACCTCCCTATTTTTTATCCTGCTTTCTGAAAAATGTTAGAGAAAAAAAAAAACAAATTGATTGGGCAGTCCTCTATTTTAAAGTGGTAGTTTGGGGCATCTGGAAATAACAAATTATCATTCTGCAATGATTGTGTTTTAAGCACAATTTCTTGCAAAAAGAGCATTTTTAAGTAATTATAGCTTAGCTTTCAATGTTTACATACTTAAATTTCGTAACACATGAAAATTTATTAAAACTGTGCACTCACATTGTGTATAATCATCAATTCTCTGTAAAATGAGAGTTATTAATCCTTCAAATACAGACTCGATGAGTAATCAAAACAAAACTAAGCGACTAATTAGTAATACTGTCCAAATTTGAATGTTTATATATATTCGGCAAGCACCTTCCTACCCCATTAAACGCATTATAGATCATGATGAGATTTGAAAAATATATTTTTTTATATCAAGCCCTTTTCTACTACTATCTAGTAGTAGTTGAACATAGGAAATAATTGAGAAATCCAAAAAAAACAAAAAAAAAACAACTGAATTTTCGGAGATTTATCCACATTCGATGCACTATGGAGCGTGTCAAAAAAGCTCAAAAAAACTTTAAAATGTAGGAAAAACGTAACTTTTTTCATTAAAACCAATGTAGCTCCGAAATAGGAGGTACCAGCGACAAATGTTATACAACAAAAAATATTCTGTATTGAATTTCTGAAAGTGCAACTATCGTCAAATTTTCAATCCGAGCTACACCAGCAGAGCTATAGCTAATAAAAATGTTAAATTTTTGTGAGTTAAAAAAAAAAAAAAAAAAATATAGACCCCAGCCAAAAGATATATTCATGTCAAAAAGAAACGAAATAAAAAAACAAAAACAAATGAAAGTGAGTATGTAGGGTAGAAACGCAAGTTATTTATTGGTCATTCAATTAATCAGTTCGCGTTATAAATAAACTTGAAAACATTATCGTTAACTTTCAGAGAACAATGCTTAAGTGTTTTGAAAATAAGTATCATGAAAAATATTTGATAAAAAGAAAAATCAACTGCTGATTTTAGACAGCTACCGGATTGTAACATCACCCAAAAAAATATAATTGAATTTACCACATAGTGATTGAAATAGCCGTGAAAAATATCGATTGTTGAGGAATAAATAATTAAAAAATAAATAAATAAGGTTTAGGACTGAACCAATGATTAAACTAATTAAACGCAGGATTGTTGAATTATTAAAATAATATAAATTTCGATAAATGACATTCATGTATTTAAAAATAAAATTTATTCATTTTAATTTTCCACTATACATCGAATGAATAATCCGCTTCAGTTCATTCTGATTTAAAAATAAAAATACTTATTGCATTAATAAACGTTATGAAAGCGGCCCATATTTTCTGATTCTACAGACGTAATCAGGGTTATTTGCTAGAAAAAATAAGCTGTAGGTGCACCATTTCTTACAAAAAAACTGTTTATTATGACTGCTAGGGGCCCCTCCTAGGCACTTACCTGGTGCTTTGCACGATCCAATGGCCGTCTACAAAATAAACTCTTATAAACGGAGAATAAAGAGAGATGTAATTTATTTTTAGATCCTTCTTTCAACCTAACTCCTCCATTCAGATTCAACCTAACTCCATTCAGATTTTCGATCCAAAGTTGGCTAAAAAGAGATGACTATTAATAAGATCATTTAAAAATGTAAGAAGAAAATAGAACCTTTAGGTTTGCACTCATGCATGTAAATTGTAGTCCTGCCACGTTTAACACAAAAACATTTCAAAGTGCCAGTGTTTTACATCAGATCCTGTAAAGAATCTGCCCTCCACACAATTGTGGAAAGAAGCCATAATAAAAAAATTCCTACTTATTACTTGTTCATTGATTTGTAGAGCCCCTACAATGCCATTAAAAGACACAAAAAAGAAAAACTAAATATCCTCTCCAAACTGATTCGCTTATTAAAGACAATAGGAAATGTGCAGTGCAGTAACGCGTTCTGTTGGAATACTCCTCAATTTTTTCCACCAAAAAGGAGTTGAGATAAGGTGATGTCTTAGCAAGTTCAAGAGACTCAGATCTTCAGACTACAGACATGATATTTTAGTCTAACATTTAGCCAAAACAAAATATTTTTATACAGATGATGAAGTGAACCTCCAAAACCAAACCATATCTGTGGGTACCTAAACGCTTGAGAGTGTCAAGTAATTATCAAGAACGAAACTACCCTTGAAATAAAGAGGAGAATAGCAGCTGTCAACCAATGCTACTTTGGCCTGCTTAAACATATGAGAATCTTACTAATTATTAGATATACCCATGCTCAAACTTTAGAAAATCTTTATCTGTCCAGTTATTACTTACACTAGCTGAACATGGACATTAACTAAAAGTGAAAAAGATATGCTAACCTTTGAAAAAAAAAAAAAAAAATCTTCCGAAGAATGTTTCGACATGTGAGGGAGGGACCAGGAAAAATAGAGAAAATTATGATTGATTTAATGAACCTGATGTTGTTAGAGTAATAAAGTTGGTAAGGTTAAGGTAGACAGGACACATAGCCTGGATGGGAAGATCTGAGATCCAGATAAGAATTTTTGAAGAATGATTGCACCGTGCAAGGAGAGCTGGCAGAAAAAGGTTGAGATGGTGCAAGCTGACATGAAACACCTGTTCGGAGTCAGGAATTGGAAGGTGCAAAACAGGGACGAATTGCAGAAGCGATTGATGAGGCCAGGAACCACTGAGGTTGTAGAGTCAAGAAGATAGATAGTGTTTTTCACTGATTGTGAGAGCCAATACAATTTGTAGCTCTAACCTGTTTCTTTTTAAACCTAAAAGGAATTATTACTAAACCTGAGGACATAACAGTATTTAATTATTTATTACTAAATTTTACTGCTGAAATGATATACATTCTAACAGGCATCAGAATCAGAAACTTCTTTTTGAATCAGGATTACCTGATTGCAATACGAGATACTCTCAGTAAAGTTACTCTCACAGAGAAACACATCCTCAGGAATGTTTTTGGCACATAAAAGAGTTTAATTAAGAAATTTTATGTGTTTGTCAGCTCTTTAAAGCCATGTGGCAGTGAAAATTTGACAAGTAGTACAAGATAATTCATTAAGAATTTTGGATTAATTAATTTAATATAATTTGTTTCTTTCATATCTTTTCAGATCTTATATAAAAGATATATTCTATTCTTATCTGTTCATTTTAAATTAAATTAACAACAAAAAAGTGACATATTTAGTATAGATGTAGGGGCAAAAATTATTTATTTTTTGTCCTTCAAACCGAATAACAATCAAAATTAATAAAAATAATAAAATAAAATAAACACAAATATTTTTCATTATGCAATTCAGTAATTATTTTTCGATCTTAGATCTACTCTGTGGTCAGAAAATCCTTTTGGGTGCACATAGCCTCAGTGAAGTGAGTATCCCATGTTTAATGGGTAAAGGGGGAAATGGAGATTGGGAAATTAAAAGTTATCCTGGCCAGATCACCTCCTTACATAGTATCAAGTGAAAATATTATATATCATCAAGTCCTGAACCATTCATCACTATCAAAATTCATCGGTTGTAACAGATTCTATTTTTATAATTTCTATGTTCTACAGTCCTTTTTCTATATGAATGTGTATTGTATCCCACTCCTGGTATGAATGATCCCCTCTGGAATCATACCAAATTAAAATGCTTGTAAAAATGTCACACAAATAGTTTCATCCACCATTCAATTAAATTTTTATTATAAAATAATTTTAGGGGTAATATTTGTTGAAATAAAAGTTTTTGCATTTATACAAATACGCACGCAAGCACGCACCCAAGCACACATGCACGCGCACACACACACACACACACACACACACACACACACACACACGGATAATTAAATATTAATTTATATTTTTATCGATCATATATTTTTTCTTAGCTTAAGTGGTGTATGAAGATGTAGATAACATTTTTGTAATTATTATGTTTTGGACTTCCTTAATTAATACAGTATAGATATAGTAATTGGTAAAGAAAAGGTTTTCAAGATTTCATATGATCTCCAAATCTGATATGATAAAACCTTATGAGTACTTATGAAACATTATATATTTATTAATAAACATATGAAAATGTTTCCTGTTATTTAATTACATAAATAATTACTTATTTCCTACCATTTTTAAGGTTTTATTACCAACTTTTAAAAAAATATTAATCAATATTCAATGGTTAAAAAAAAAAATTAGGGAAAAAACAATAAAAAAAATAGATAATTTCAATGGAGTGTACCTCATCTTATTTAAACATTATAGGAGGAAGCTCTTAAAATTAGTCTCTTTTTTCTGTAATAATATAAATTACTTTCCTTATAGATATATTTGTAAATCTCATTTTTATTTTCTATCAAGTGGAACATATCCTATTTTAGAAAAATGTGTTTAACAAGTAATTACCTTTTAATCTTAATTTACAATTGCTACAAAGTTAAAAAAATAAATAAATAATAATGTGAAAACCTCTTAAAAATAAATAAATGTAAATCAATTTCAACCTACTCCTTATAGTATACCTGACAGTGATGAAGCATTACACATATAAATTGAACCGAAGTTCTGTTTAAAACACTAATAAACTTACTAAAAAAATACTTTAAAATGTTCTAGGGAACTAACTCAATGAGTTTACAAATCTAATAAAATATTTGAGCCAAAATTGGTCACTGCTGCCAATTGCTTTAGTAATTATAATAAGTTAAAAAGTCGAAGATAAGATGTAATACTTGTAAAAAAAGTTATATAAAATACAAAAAATAATATTGAGAACTTTCAAGGAATCATGTACCTATGTTATACTTCATTAACAAAGATTGTTAAAATGAATTACATACACTTATTAACCATAATGTTATTAATAATATAACAATTTAGATGTATTATAATTCAAATAACAACTTTCAATTGAATGGAAAGTAACTAAAACCTTAAAATAAATTTAAAAAACAATTCTAATGGTATTAATCCTGATAACTATCAAAATAGGATTTTAGAGAAAGTAATTACTGATATTAAGACATTTTCAATTACTTTTATCAATAAAACTAGCCTTCATAAATATACCATACCCACCATTCATACAATATAATTTATCTAAACATTGATTATAAATAATTTTAGGTGGATAACTACCTCTGTTGTTCGAATTCTCAACTACTAATAGTTTTAAACATGGCCAATAGAGCACTGTTTTTAAAAATAAATTTATATTTAAGAATTTAAAGAGGTGTGGTTTATGAAATATGGTGTAGAGAAAGATTTATTCTAATTTTAGATCCTCAACATTGACTTTTTTTTCTGTTTTACGTTTTAAGAAAGATTACTAACGTTCTGGCACCTTTCCATTATATAAAAGTGTCTCCGCTTATCTGTTAGTAACGGTGAAGTAGGGGGTAGGAGTTAAACGTTAATTATTTTTTATTCATTAAGTAAAAAAAAAAAAGTACGTATACAGTTAGTAGAAGGTTCGTTGTTTATTTTTTCAGGTTATCCATAGTTTACGCTCGTATGATTCTAGGTTCTGAAATAGACCTAATTAAGTATCTTTGTTTCTGAAACACTAGTTTTGTGAACTATTGCTGAAAATCTTTTCTTATCAGAAGTTTACACTATCAAAATAAATTCTTTGTCAGATGAAGTGTTACGTAAGGTAGTTGAAATGCTATTTTCATGGCTGTGTGTTTACATGTAAAGGTTACAACTGTGAAAAGGGTGGGCTGTAATTAGTTTTAGCTCTTTACGGAAGACTGAAGTTTATTATATGAGACTGTAATAGTGACTGCAAGACTTCTTCATTTTTTAGGAATGGTAATCATTATTATTCATTCATTGATTCCATTAATTGTCATGTTATTTCCGTGTTGGTTAGTTCCTGAAATATGTCAAAGGCCTGAATATGACATTTACCAAACCTACCTTATCAAAGCTAATGTCATTTAACTACCTGACATTAAAATAACAGTTATTTCATCAAAATCTTTATGTTATAAAAATTGTTTGTGTATTATTATTCTACAAAACAGGTGGTTTGGCTCTGGATATTGTATCTAGTTATGAAACCCACTTATCTATTGGAAAAAGTAAATGAACTTGTTTACTTTAGATATGCTGTCTTTCATTATCTCATAAGTTTAAAATATTTATGATTCAAATTGAAAATGCAATTAATATAATTTCTTTTCTTTTTTAGATTTACTGGATTTGGAAGAAATTGTATATTAAAAATATTTTCATTAAATATTGATATATCCAATGAGTGAACAATGTTCAGCAACCATTTATCCTTAGTGCTATTAAGGCACCGACCGATTGCCCCCTATATAGTGGGAAAGTGTTTCGTTACAAGGTAAACTAAAAAGAATGGAAATAAATGATACAAATGTTGAAGTACTCTATGATTTTGAATATGCAACAAAGGATGGGCAAACTATTACTATTAAAGAAGGAGAAAAGTTACTTTTGTTAAAGAAAACAAATAGTGACTGGTGGCAAGTCATAAGAAGTACTGGTCGAAGACCTTTCTATGTACCATCTACTTATGTACGTATTTTAGAAAGTTCTAAGGATAAAGGTGTTGTTGATGTTGCCAACAAAAAAGAAAAACCGAAGCTCCAAGCGAGCCCTGTTACCCCCCCTCATAACTTTACGGTCAGTGTCAACATCAAGCCTGGCCCTGGGGATGTACCTAAGAAAAAGAAAAGCTCAAGTAAAACTAAAGTGATGTTGAATTGTGAGTCAGATAATGAAGTCTTATCAACTGATAAGGTATCTAACAGATATGGTCAATTGCCCACACCTGATTATTCTATTGTGCAAATGCCAAAACAAAAAGATGACACTACTGCAGAAGCTAATATTTTGGATGATAATTTATCAAGTTCACTTTCAGAAATGGCCCAACAAATCAAATTTGAGCCTGTTAAAGTCAGGGCACCAGAAAGGCTCAGATATTCTGGAAGTTTCAAGACCGAATATGAAAAAAAGATCTTCCTTAGATCTTTTTCTGGCAGCACCCCTGATCTCACAGCTGTTGATAATCAAGAAAAGGAAGAGAGGGATGTTAATCGCATCAAGAGTGTAGAAGAACTTAAGAGTGATCAGGAAAACAACATTGTAGTGAAAGGGATCAAGCCTATAATTAACATAAAGAGTTTAGGGGACATCGCTGAAAAACTTGAGAAAAACATGGCCAAGTTCCTCAATAGCAACATGTCGATGAGCTATGTCGAAAATAATAATTTGAAGGATAGTACTGATTCTGTTGAAAGTGGAAGGGCGAGTGGTGAAACTGGTGGTGCTTCAAGTAGTGATAGTATTGAGTTAAAACCTAAAATACCTATAGCCAAACCTCGAAGAAGTCTTCGGCCGAAGGTATGTGTAAAATTTAGTTTTGTTAAATATCGTTAAAGTGCTAAATTATAAGCTTTAAAAATATTTTTTTCGCACACTATGTAGCAGCAAGAAGAAGTAATTTATGCCAACTGTCAAGAATTGATGAGAACCGAAAGTCCTCCTAATATACCTGATTTACCATCCGGTTGGAATACACAAGTTGACACTGAAACTCATCAGACGTGTTATGTCCATTCAGCTACTGGGGATAAGGTACTAATTATATTTTTTACCTTTGCCTTTTATTCTATTATTTAAAAATATTTATTTTTATAATATGAGGTTTATACTTCTCAGTGAAGGTTATGAATATTTTTATAAAAGAGTTTTCAGACACTGAACTCATAATTTTATATAATGTTTGCTGATTGATTGATCTGTTGCGTTTATTTCTTTCTTACTGCATTAATTTAAGAAGAAAAAAAATTTTTTTTATGGCAGTCAACTCAAATATATATTTTATATATTAAATAACATATTATTATTTTTTTTTTTAAAGTATATTTTACGTTGTTGGTTGATTCAACTGCTATCCAAATTGGCTGGGTCACCATTAAATCCCTTTTTGACCCCTTACTAGCATGTCTAAATGCCTTCCGGTTTGATTTTATGGTCTTTATTTAAGAACTTATCAGGGCATGACTGACCTACCAAAGCATTGGAAACCCCCTACAGTTTAAAGCAGCTTCCTATTTTTGTTTAATAGAATGTTTATTTCTTTATAATGTTCATTATCATTTATATACAATAACTTTGTATATATACATGTAAAGTTTTTATATATATATTTTATTTATATATATATATATATATATATATATATATAATATATATATATATATATATATATAATATATACTTATATATATATATAAATAAATAAATATATAAATATATATAAACTTGAAAGAATCTAAATAATAATAGACACATTTTTATGTTAAAACTTCTTTACTAATACAAACTGATGTTTGTTTTTTATTTTTATACAACTTTACAGTGATTATAAATTAAAGGTTTTTTTTTTTATATCTGAAATAGAAAAAAGTTATAAATCTTAAGTAAAATGAAGGGCCTATTCTTTTATTGGGACATAATTTTCAACTTTGCATTAATATCTGTGTTAAAAAAAACTTAGTGAATTTTCTTTAAAGAAATAAATATTTGTTTACTTATAACAGTCATGCATTTTTTGGTTTATTTATAAAAATTTGATTTAAAAGGTGCTTTTTTTACAATTTTAACTGTTGCATGTACTTAATATTTGTTCTTAATTTAAAAAAAAAATTATTGAGAAATATAAACCTTGAAGCAGCATGATTCATAAACAAGATTAAAGATATTGATTTGTTTCTCACATTTCATAACCCATGAATACAGAAAAATAATTAATTTATGTAATTTTATACTTTTTTTTAAATTACTGTAACCTTGGAAATATTAACTCAATCGATTAATTTATGAATTTTTATTATTAGTTTTGTGATGCCTTTATTTTAGTTTTACTTAAATTAAAGGAGATAGTTAGTACTACTTGTATTACTATAAAATAAAGTAAACTTGTCAGTAATATAGCTATTACATGTTAAATAGTTCAATAGGAATTTCCAGTTTCTGGGGGAAATGGAATATTCCCTCCTTATTCCTGGAATATGTCCGACTCTGTTTCCTGAAATGATATGGATAAATAGATATTTTATTTACATGACATTGTCCTTATTTTGTAAAATAAAAAAAATGCTTATCTTAGTATAATTTGTTTAGTTATTTTGTTTAATCTCGATTAAATTTATATAAACAGAGAAAGTGAAGGATATAAAATTATTATAATAACTAAATAACTAAATTTTCGAACTTATCATCTTCAGTCGTGATGCCAGTGATGGAAGAGGAAGAGATAAAAAGTCATATGTCAGTTGGCAATTAACCCCTGGTGTGTCACGTTTTTTTAATTGACCCATAGAACAGTTGCTTCTGTTGGGTGTTGAAACATAGCCTATGAATGAGACCAGTCATATCAGAATGATGATTCACTATATAGCCCATCCCACATTCAGTACACATCTTGCTCTTCTGTCAACTGCCCATACCAAGCAGGCAGGACTGGGTCACACGATTGTTTTATTTTTTTTTATAATAATTAATTTTTTTTGTTGTCAGTTTTCATCTAAATATAAAAATGTTTTTTGATTCATTTTGGGAAAACAACCCCGCATATTATTGTAGTTTTGAAAATAAAAAAGGCCTCTTCAAGTCATTATGTGATAATGCATTAGAATCAGCTGGAATGCTAATGGTTCAATCAAGGTTGGCATCATTTGATTCTGATTGTAATGTTACCATTTTTGGTGATAAGACTGATACAGCTGATACACCTCAGCCTGTTGATCCTGAGTGGTTTCTCAATTTTATCCTGTACGGTTTTGAAGAATTGTGCCTTCAGCTTGAAGCTATCGAGCATCCTGAAGTGATATATCTAATGGATGAAGAATTTAAACGATTGTGTGCTTCAGCAGAAGCTTTGTTTGATGACATCGATTCTGAGCCTTCCAGTTTGGAAAATAATCCCGCAACTGACATTAGAGCATCAGTATCGAACTTAGAACTGTATACAACTAATAGTGATTCGACCATTCCCTTAAGTGATGATGATACATCGAGTGAATCTAGTGATATAACTGCATGGAAATGGGATATTTATGCTTCGGCATTTGATGAATATGATTTTCTCATTTATAATTACAACACTCATGAATCAAAGGTATTTATTATGATTTGAAGGAATTTATAATGTTTTAATATCTTTATTTAGTGCTTTTGTGACAGGTTCGCTTTACTGTTGGATATCCTTTAAAGTACACGGTGAAAAGATTTTTAAATGGTGAAATGTGTTTTAATATTCAATAAAAAAAGTCTGAATTTGCTGTTATATTTTGTCTAATTTCTCAATGAAAAATCTTAATTGTAAAATAAAAAATAATTATTTTACAAAATAATGAATAAATATTAAGTGAATTGTTAAAGCCATGACTGAATAAATATTAAACAAAAGGATATGTAATATTAAAAATGAATAAATAAAAAAACACAGAAAGAGAGAACTAAAAAGTTTTCTTATATTGTGGAAATATGGACAGTAAAAATAAACATTTTTTTTTTTTTTCAAACATTATATACCATTTTACAGAGTATAATGATCAATGTTGTTTTTTTTTTACCAAATTCTAGATTTACTGTTCCTTGGGTTCAGTAATGGCTATTAAACAACTATAATTAAGAAATGAAAATTTTTTTTTTTAATATTTTATTATTCAGTTAAAAATTTCATTTTACTGTCACTTATAAATGGATGTAGAAGTTTTAATTTATTAACAATCAAATATTATATTTTAATCACTTTAGGTACGCATGATGATATAGAAGGATCAATACAATTAGGATTGATGAATTAAATGCCACTTCTATTGAGATTATTTTATTTGAAAACTAGTTTCGAATGCTAAACATTCATCTTCAGTTCTTCGAGGTAACTAAAACACTTTTTAGTTACCTCGAAGAACTGAAGATGAATGTTTAGCATTCGAAACTAGTTTTCAAATAAAATAATCTCAATAGAAGTGGCATTTAATTCATCAATCCTAATTATATTTTAATATGAGACAAAATCATTAGTTTGAAGCTGAAGAAGTATGTTGTTTTTATCTGATGTCGGACATTTATTCTTAAATTAAAATTTATTTCTTTATAAAATATAAATGATTAAATTAAGGTTTATGTTTGAAAATTTTGACTAACTTGTTACTGTGTAAGACATAGTTCCATATCACTCGAAAACTCCTCGCTTAGCTGACTATTATATTCATGGTTCCCATGATGGCGTTTATGGCTTTATAGTATTTTTTATTTTATATTTTAAAAGGTGACTTATATCTTTCATTTTACTTGTAGACCCATGTACTGAATTTAAAGTTGTTATTTACTCAATGGTAAATGAGAATGATTTAGTGCTGTTGTGTTTGTTCCCAAAATACTCTTGTGGATAAAAAGAGAAAAGCATACAAAAAGCATTGTTTCAACTTCAGTATTTAAATAAAATAATAAATAATTTTGAGGAAAAATACTTGTTTCTTAGTAAAATGTTTCTTTTATTGGGCTTATCGTCTACATTAACTCCAACTAGGGAACTGAGGAGGTGTTATCCTACAGGTTGCAACCCTATTCTATCCAGAGTAGAAAGGCTGATATTGATTTTGCAGAATAATTCATCTGCCCAGGTAGGATTCGAACCCATGAGACTTTCTGTACTGGGTGCTCTAAGACCCTTGCTCCAACAGGCTCAGACATCAAGTCCTACTTTTATTGACAATGAGTTTTCTAAACTTAAATTCAAAATTTCACTTTAAAATATTTGATGAATATGTTAATAATATACAAATACTACTATTTTTATTTATTTTTTTTAATACAGACTTGAAATACTTCCTGTCAGTTTTATAAGTGATTCAACTGTTTAAATTAAGAACAATGATAAATTGATCATCTATTTATTATTTAGTTGTAGTATATGTACCGCCAAAGTGAGTACGTATTTAATAGTTATTTCTTAAAATTAAACCTAATCAAAGAATATTTTACTAAACTTTACTAAAAAGTGTACATACATCTTATGATTTTAATATTAGCTTATTCTTGTTTTGTTTTTTAATTTTAACTGTTTGCTTTATTTTCCTGCAAACAAAAATTAAGTATTATAAATTATAATAATTTAACATAGCATCTTTTAAATAACCATTATAGCTGATCACCAATAAATATGGATACTCTTAGGGAAAAAAAAAAGAAAATCTATGAAAGAAATATCGTGTTATATTATTTTTTGTAAATTATGTTTATTTATTAAAAACAAAATAATAATGAAAAAAAAATATTACTGTGAGTTTATTAGGTTTATTTTTGGTTTAAAGGATATCTTTCAGGTATTGAACTCTTGTAAACATTATTTTAACAATTTAAATTTTTTTTTTTAAATTTATATCTTATGACTCATATTCCCATTTGAACAGTTTATCTTTTTTCCCTGATACTGAAGCTTTTATGAGTTCTTTGCCCGGTGCGACCAATTTATCAATTAAGTCACTAATCAGTAGGGCTCTTTATTAATGAAGATGATATAACACAGTTCTCTTTTAATGTTTAATTATTCTAGATTATCTTTATTTCTATTTTTATGAATGAAGAAAAAAGAAAATCAATCTGTTGATGTTACATTTTATTACAAATATTTTAATGAAGCACACATATAAGTGTATGCATATATTGATGTATATGTATATATATACTCACGCGCATTTATATATCTTTTCAATCAGTTTCACTCTGTTGTAACAGGATGGATTACATCCATATTCAACTTAAAATAAAGATTAGCTTTAATATCTTTATTAGTTTATTTATTTTTTATTTATTTTTTTTTTTATATCAACGATCCTCCTGAATTGTAATTCCTCAAATATGAATTGATAAAAATCTCGAAATGCTAACTACTGGTAATATATATAATCGGAATTGAACATTATTAATAAATTATTAAAATCCAGCCCTCCCTATTAGATTACTATGAAAGATAACTAAGAAAAAAAAATACCAATATATGCGTTATATAAATCCAATATTGTTATTGGATTTTATAAATATATAATGAAAAAATGAAATTTTGGATCGGACAAATAGTTTTGGAGTTATAGCGAAAAAATGTGACAAAAAAAAAAACGTGGATTTCGTAAAGTGTGGGATTTTTAGCGTTCTGGCATGTGTATTTCAAGAGACCCGATTAAAACTTCATATATAGAGTTTAATAGTATATTTGACCAGCTTTTAGATAAAAAAAAAAGAAATTTTGAGTCGGGCGAATAGTTTCGGAGTTATAGTGAAAAATGTGCAAAAAAAAAAAAAAAAAAAGGGGGGATTCACAACAGTACGGGTTTTTTTTAGCGTGCTTTTAGGGACAATATTAAAAGTTCATATATGATGGTCTAATATTAAATTTAATCAGCTTCAAGATGAAAAAAAGTAATTTTGAATTGGACTAATTCGCAGAGAAGTGAGACTGACCGCCACACAGTGGAACGGAACGGTGTTTTTTCTGGACATAGCATTTTGAGCCTCGAAACATTATTATACTGACTTCAAATTTCGTATGGGTATGTTTTCAAGGGTGTAGAATTCGAATCTAAAGTCTGTTTTTCCCTCTATTTCAGGATTTTGCTCTATTAACCAATAGTTTGTCCAAAAAATCCAATTTTGATCTGCCCAATCGAATTTAGAAAATCTGCAAATCAATCAGTTTGCTGTTATGTGAGTTATACGTGTTGTATATTTTAACAAGTCACAGTTTTTCGACATTTAAATGAAAAAAAAACTAACCTGTTATAATTAATCAACCCCGAATTCCTGCGATAATTAAGTAAGTGTTGATTTTAAAAAAAAAAAAGAAAGTTGACTATGGCTTCAAGCTATCATAACATGTATCTGGATACAGACTGATGGGTCAGTTGCTGCCTATATCTTTTTATGGCTATTGTTGTCATTTTTAACAACAGACGACTATACAATAACTAAGGCAATTTGTGGATCTCACGTTGAGAACATGGAGCGGAACGAATAAACTGTCTATATAATTTTAACTTTCTTCTAATAATATATACTTTTTTTCTCCAATCTTTATTCTATTCATCAATTAGTGTATAAAGTCGTTTGATAATTATTGCTTAAATTTCATCTTGACTCAATTATTTTAAATTAAAGTTAAATTATTTTAGTATTATTCTAAAAATATTTTATGTATTATTATAAAAATATTTTGTATAAATATTTATTTAAATATGCGTTATGTCGAGAAATATATGCATGAGAACGCGTAGAAATACTCGTATATCACCTTTTGCAGGGCGCCTATTACCTTTACTGCAATGGAGAAAAACTTAAGAAAATAAATTAACTAAGACTAAACATTTTGAAAATTAACAAAATACAATTAATAAACTAAAAAATTACAAAAATAAAGTTTGATGGTATAATTAGGTCGAATTACAACATTAGAAGTATATAAATTATGTCTAACCAGGGTTAATTCGGCCATATTCGGAAAATAATGGAACGTATTATTTCATTAAATACCTAAGGTAAAAGTCTATGAAGTCCATTTTTTGGACAAATTTGGAACGTTTTCTTCAACACGCTATAATGTACGTACTGGAAACGCCCTGAAAGTTACGCCCAAACGTAATTGTTTTATAAGATCCTAATTCTTTGCTAATGATAAAACATCAGTTCTCGACTATTTTTTTTTTTTTTTTTTTTTTGGTAGTTTGAATAGACTAGTACGAACTAGAAAAGTAATTTGTTATTTGAGATTATGAGGTACATTATCAGTAAAATTAAAAAAGTTACAGGAACAATCATAATCACTAGATACGATTTCGTGCATTTTTATGTCATTTTTCATTACCTTTTATTTTAAAACACAGCATTTTCACTACATATTTATGAAAACATTCCCACATTTTCTTATTCCTAAGATGGTGCAAAGTGGTCGGAGATTGAAAATAAAATAGTTTTAATTTTTCGTACATGTACTTGGGTAAAATTAGGGTTTTTTTTTTTTTTTTTTTTTTTTTTTTTTTTTTTTTTTTTTTTTTTTTTTTTTTTTTTTTTTTTTTTTTTTTTTTTTTTTTTTTTTTTTTTTTTTTTTTTTTTTTTTTTTTTTTTTTATTTTTTTTTTTTCTTCTTTTTTTTTTTTTTTTTTGTCTTTTTTTTTTTTTTCTTTTTTTTTTTTCAATTTCTACAAATTTTTCCACGGACCATATTCTTCGCGGTAAATGGTTCGATTCTTTTTTTTTATTTTTTTTTTTCTTTCCTTTTTATTTGGAGTTCTTTTTTGTTTTTGTTTTTTTTTTTTTTTTTTTTTTTTGTGTCATTTCATAGGTAACAATTCCAGCAACAACATTAATATTTAAAGACTTCGAAAAAAGCTTCTTCTTCGTTCGTGTATAGGTAAAAACCGAAAATGACCGTATGTAGCCGTCGCCTGCAGTGGTAGCAAACTTCAGATTCGGATTCAGCACCTCAAAAAACATCAAGATCTTTGAAACTAAAAGTTCGGCAGTTTTTTCTTGGGCAAATCTTATTTTACTGGACTATGATGGCACTTGGGTAGCAAAGTGATGAATAAATTCTATTGGATCCTTTTCCTTATTCTATTGAATTCTTTTATTTCTTAATTTACAGTGTTATACATTATTTACGATACTATATTTTTTACAATTTTTTTTTTTACTACTATTAGCCTTTTTGACTAAAACTTAACCATTTTTCCTTGCTACCCAAAATTGCCTTGGCAGCATTGTAAAAAGATACAAAAATATTTCTTAAACACTGTTTGTGGAGAAGGAACCATGACGCTACATTCACAATAATTGATTTTCTTATTTTTATTGTGTCTTCCTCCTTTATGAAAAACCAAGTCATCAATTTGAATATCAATTTCTTGTTCATTTTCAGTGGCACATTCAGCGAGTGATGCTTTGGAAGGGTTTAATTAATTTTCCGTGAAACACGCTCAGAATCATCCTGGACCACTTCCAACTCATCAGCTCCTTCACCTGAACCTACCACCACAGGTAAGCAATTTTTTTTATCTCTTCGAATCGTCAGAGCTAATGAGATTGACTTATTGGGGCACTACTTTCTTGTTTTTGCTTTGTTTCCAAAAAATGTTTTATTGAATTAATTGAACGTTAAAACCACAAAACAAATCATTATCTAAATTTTTAGATTTTTGTGCTAAATTGATATTACTTTATAATTAATAACAAAATGACAAATAAAATAAAATAGTTGTTTGGCAGCAGAGACACTGGTTGAGATGGTGTGCTTATTTATTATTTGTATCATTCCTGCTAAAAATAATTTCATATTATGATTTTGGTCGGTAAACAAATATCTTTATTTACCTTAAATTACACTACTAGTCATGTGTTAAGGACTTTTTTACTTATTCATTTAAGCTATGCATAATTTTGTAAAGACAAGCATTGAGTTACCAATTAGCAAATTGATGAATTCATTTGTCACTCTTCTAATTGTTAATTATTTTAGGTTGAAAACTGATGTTGAAGAGTTAAACATTCATCCTTAGTTCTAAAAAACATACACAGTTCAAAACTCAGCACCTTTTTACATAGATTTAGTTTTTAAACATGTAAGACAAGATAT